>KN805446.1:0-20685 GCA_000818945.1 Schizochytrium sp. CCTCC M209059
CGCGCGTCGCGCCCTCGGTCTGTCTCTGCTTGCGCCCTCGCCGTGCGTGGTTACGAAGGGGGGGCCCCCACCTTTGCCGCGCCCCGACGCCGCGCAGACTCCGCGGCTGGCCCCTTTCACGCGTGTTCTTTTTTCCCACAAGCTCTTATTTTAGGTTGGAACCTAAAAGTGCGGGGGTGTAAAAGAAGTTCGGGGTCTTAAAAATGGGTAAATGCCGGGGGAAAAACGCAAGAGAACGGCGGGAAGCAGACAGGGGACCCCCCCAGGTGGTGCCGGAGAAAGTGAGGATACACCGAGGATGGAAGAGAGTCGATAAGGGACCTAACGAAGAAGATAAAGAGACTCAAACGCAACGGACCGATCATCAACATGGTGATGAGGATGGTCATAATGGCGAGGCCCACGCAGGGCTTGACTTCTTGTTGCAGCACAGAACTCGCGCCGGGAGGCGAGGAGAGGAGAGGAAGATGTCGACGACGTCCGCCAAGGCTTTTGAGCTCAAAGTCTTGCGGCGGAGTGATGATCAAGAAGCACGAGATGAGGCCCGACTGCGACGGGTCTTGGGACACCGAAAGTCCAAGGCGTATGCGAGAATGCTGGAGCGCGCAAAGGTGCCGAGGGCGGCGATGAAATACCTTCCTGCGATGAAACCCGTGGAAACATGCGAGGTGGGCAGCGAAACGCGAAGATTGCTTAAGCGAATTGAGTTTAACTTTGAAAACAAACCACGTAAGCTTGATCGCGCGCTTGATCAAGACGCAGCAAACGAAAATCATCTCGACGAACAGAACAACAACAATGACGATAATATAAACAGCAAAGACGAGGGTGACAAAGACGACGAAGACAGCTCCGCAGAAGAGTCTGACTCGGACGAGGAAGAGTCTGACTCGGACGAAGAACTTCATCATTCTGGCGCAGACGCCAGCAGCAGCAGCAGCACGAGCAGTGGCGATGAAAGCGACGAGAGCAGCGAACAAGAGGCAGCAAATCTCACTCAGCTCGACAAATGGGATAACCTTGCCGAAGAGTTTCGCCCAAGTAAAAAAGATGAGCCCCCTTGCGTAGCGATTGGGCGTATGCATGCAGCCGACCCTGCCGAGTACGTTGTGCCAGACCTCAGTTCTGTTGGTCAAGATCTCGACCTGGGTGTTCAGGAAGAACCCGTGGTCCCTGGGCTTCCTGGGTTTGCCGCTCAGCCGCGCCCCATTGCCAAAAGTCGGGGCGCGGAGCCCTTTTTTAATTATGTCGGGCGCTGGGAAGCAGGTTCTCTCTGTGGAGAGGGCGTTTACGTCTTTGCGGACGGTGAGACATATCGTGGAGGGTGGCTCAACAATCTTCCGCATGGCCATGGCGTTGCCAAGTATCCCGACGGATCCTCATACGAGGGGGAATGGAGTCAGGGTGCCAAACATGGCACCGGTGTGTACATGAGTGCAGACAAGAGCCGGTATGAGGGCGCTTTTGAGAATGGCCGGCGCACGGGTCACGGCAAGGTTTCTTTGGCGTCGAAATTGACGTATGAAGGGGCTTTTGTCGATGGCAAATTTCACGGACGCGGCGTGATGAAGTCTCCGCTAGGTTGGGAGTATTCCGGCACGTGGTCACGAGGTCGAATCCACGGCACAGGAGCCATCGTCAATCCTGAGGGAGAGCGGACTGTCAAGACATGGAGACAACCCATTTCCTTTCATCGGGCGGTAAGAAAGTTGAAAGAAGATACCGAGACACGATTCCGTCGTAAGAACGAGTTCAGAGTCCGATTGCGCGCCTTTCTCTTTGAGCAGGACGTTCAGCGTCATGTACGACGAATTCGAGACGACATGGCGCAGGCCGAGTTGGACCGTATCGAAGAAGAGCGCAAAGAGCTCAACCGTCTTCGCTATGAACGAAGGGAACAGCTGCGCAAGGCTAAGGAAGATGCGCTTAATGGCATCGAGAGCGGCGACGAAGGTAGTAATGATGATGATGACGACGATGACAACGACGACGACGACGACGATGACGACGAAGACGACGAAGACGACGATGATGATGAGGAAGAGGAGGAAGACGAGGAGGAAGAAGGAAACAAATAAGTCTTTCGCAAAAGAGCAATGTATTGTATTTTATCCCACCTTTCCATGAACGTCATTTTTTTTCCCCTTCTGATAAAGACCAGCATGTTTTCGCTACATAAGAAGATACCTTGGCAAGAGCGAGAAGCGAGAGCGGGAACAACACCTTCTTACTCGTCTTTGGTAATATTTTCCGAATACGAAGGTTGCTGCGCAACCCACTGTCGCTGGATTTGGACTTGCTCCACGCGCGCCCGTCCCATGCTCAGCGCCTTCGGCAAAGATTTTGCCCGATTGCGCTCTGGTGTTGTCGGCGCTTTCTTGCGTTTGGAACGAAGGCGACGCGGGCTCCCTGCAGTGGCAGCACTTGCGACTTCGTTGGCGCGCGGTGTCCGTGGCGCTTCCGGGGGACGCGGCGGCTCCTGCTTCGGCCCTAAAATCATATCCAGGATGATAAGGGCTGCCCGCTTGTCGAGACGTGCATTGTATTCACCACAGGTTGCATGTGCAAGGCATGCAAGACATCCGCTTGCGGCTTGACAGGAGCAATTGGCTACCATGTCTCTACACGACTGCAACATAGGAAGCATCTTGAGATAAGCAGCCTCGGCGATGCCCAGCCCGCCAGGACAATCATCAAAAATCATCAGACGAGGTGGACGAGGCCGCTTGATGAATTCCGCGTCGTGCTCAATGCCCACATTGCTCGAGTGACACATAATGTGCACCTGGACTAATTTTGCAAGCATGTGGTTGATTCCATGAATCCCGGCACGCACGTCACGTCCAGCCTGAGCCACGGCAATCTGAACCTCTGTGGACAAATCTACCCATGCTGCTTGCGTTTCGAAAAATAGTGATGGAAGCGTGAACTCGTGCATTTCAAAGATTCGACCTGATCGTAGCCAGATCTTGCGATAGCCCCACACAGACCGCTCGATTTGCACGGCTCCACAGTGCACATCCAGACCAGGAAGCAGTCTTTCCGTGTCAAAGCGACCCATCACCTTGACGTAATTACAGTCGCGGGGAGAAGTATAGTAATTGACGTGAGTCGGGTGCGCCCACGCCTTGTATGAATTGAGGTCCATCTTGGAAACCAGAAAACTTCGCCCTTGGTGCATGTATATCGCCCCGGGGTACAGCTCAAAGAGCGCACGCGAATACGGAATTGTGTCCATGAGCTCCCCACCCGAATATAGCTCAAAAGTGACCGGGTCCACGACGCGCAGACTCACATTATTCCATGGTTTGCAAAGTTTGGCGTGCGTTTGCAGTGCGCCATGGGGTAATCGGATCGCAAGATTGTCTTCGACCAAATCCGTAAGAACCTGTGTCAAGGTTTCTTGGGTTTTCTCGTGCGTGCCTCCAAACAGTCTACGATCCTCCTCGCCGTGAAAGGCTCTCTCGTGCATGGCGCAAAGCAAGTGGTCCTTGAGCACATACTTGTTAAAAGGGTCCAACACGGCACGCTCGACGCGTCCACGATCGAGGAGCTCGTTAGGACGCTGCGCAAAGTATTGATCTGTGGGCCCGTTGAAGCACACAAAAAGCGCGAGCGCATCTTTGCCGGACCGCCCCGCGCGACCCACTTGCTGCCACATGGAAGCTGCACTGCCAGGGTACCCGAGAAGGATGACAGCGTCGAGGTGGCCCACGTCGATCCCAAGTTCAAGCGCGTTTGTTGCTGTCACGGCAATGAGCCTTCCATTAAAAAGCTTGTCCTCGATAACTCGGCGTTCTGCTGCCTGATAACCACCACGATATCCAGCCACGAGATCTGCCAGGTGAGGTTGACCTTGAGCAAATGTCGGAGCCAAGTCGCGCGTTTTGTCCTGTGATTCGTACACCTTGCCTTTGTATCCTTGCTTCAGCTCGTCCTGCGTGTACCGCAGAACGAGTTCAGTCAGTTTCCGTGTGCGGCAAAACGCCATCGTTTTCACGCCGAGTCGGGTCAGCGCCGAAAGTAGCAACGCAGTTTCATAAATAGAGCTCTTGCGATCGAGCATGCTTTCTTCTTTGGGATCGACAACCAGAGTATCTGGTTGGCCCTGAGCCTTGCCGTCATCGCTCAGTTTTTGATTCGCCTTCTTGGTCTTCTTTTCGTTCTTGACTTTACCTTTTTTTGTTGTTTTTGCATCGTTCGCTTCCTTTTTGGCGTTCTCCGCAAAGCGTTGGCTCGGGTGCAGGGGTGGATTCCATATCCCAAAAAGTCTACGCCCGCATGGAGATCCGTCCATGTCATCCCCGACGGCAAAGAGTTCATTCGGGCTCGAAGGACACAAGAGAGAAAAGAGTTCAACGGGGTTGGCGATGGTCGCGCTGCACGTAAAAAATTGAGGTGGTCGCACCGCGTACATGGCACAGACTCGCTGCAAGCGACGCAACACACAAGCTACGTGCGATCCAAAAATACCGTGATATGTGTGCGCCTCGTCAATAATCACAAATCGTAATCCGCGTAAAAAGTTCTGCCAATGACGGTGTTGAGGAAGGATGGTCACGTGCAGCATGTCAGGGTTGGTGATGATAATTTCGGCATCCTTGCGAATATCCTCGCGATCACTCTGCTTGGTGTCACCATCATACGTGCACACTCGTACACGTTTACGCGCACGCGCGCCAAGGGCAGAGGCAAGTCTTCGCGTGGAACCCAGCTGATCTTGTGCCAACGCCTTTGTCGGGAAAATGTAGAGGGCAGTCACTTCACGTGCGCGGTCTGGTAGCTCATCCTCTTCAGACGCCTCTACCTCTTCTTGCTCTTGCTTTAGCTTTGCGCGCTTACCTTCGTTGTTGAGTGTGTTTACCTTATCATCAGAAACGCAGAAGCCACCAGACTCTGTGTTGTCCTCGAGAAAGCCTTCGGACTTTACATTGTTTCCATTGGAATTCTCAAAAGCATCTTCTGCTTTAATTGTTCCCTCCAGTTTCGAAGCAGAGCCATTTTCTGCCTCTTCCAAGGAAAGAAGATTGCCTTCTTTGAGCAACGTATCAAAGACGGGAATGCCGAAAATGAGACTTTTGCCCGATGAGGTTGAGGTAGACACGACGATGTTGCATCCACGTCGGGCAGCGTCGATGGCAAGCGCTTGATGTTTGAAGAACTTCTCGATGCCAAAGTCGAGAGCTAGACTCTCTGATATGGCAGCGTGAAGGGGTTGCGCCAAATCGGCAAACTGCTGCTCGCGTCGAGGGTAAAGCTGTGTGTATTCAAGCTGCGTCTCGTAAAAGGGGCAGTCCTTTAAAAAACGCACAATGCCTTCGAAATCAAGACCGTGCTGACTGTCAGGACTCCGATATAATGCGGCTAAATCTTGGTGGATAGGTCCCACGATTGAAGCCGCACTTGACCCGTTCTCGGAGCTACTTGGCGGGGCGCTCAGCAGAGGGGCCGGGGGAAGCGGTTCCATCTCGAGACTGGAAGGATTGCATGCAGCGACACCTGTCTCGTACGCCTTGGTGCGCTTCTTTAGCGCAGTTTTGCCAGCGCCGACATATCGTTTTTTCACGATGATCTCCAGATGGTAGACAATGTGATCCACCTTGAACGCCAGCGGCGGCTCTGGAGTTTGTTGTTGGGCCATGGCTGCTGGCCCGCCTGCACTCGCCTCTACAGGCACGTACTGCAGACAGAGCACCTCTGGCGCGAGGTGAATGAGCTGTCGAATGCGATCAAGGGTAAGGTCCACCGAGGCCCTGCTCAAACTCTTGACCATATTGATCGTCACAGGCACTCTGCAGCTAATGTGTTTCTTCGTGAGAAAGCTCACGGCCGCGTCGAGCACCTTGCACTCCCTCAGCACCTGTTCCTTGGTCTGCGCCGCCGTCGAGGCCGCGGTGCCCTCGGCGCCGCCATGCCCGGCACTCTCCGCCTCGACGCCCGCCATGCCCAGCCCTTTCTACGACTGAGCCTTGCAGGTCCGGCGGGGCGGGGCGGGGCGGACGAAAGGAGAAGCGGCCAGAGAAGCGCGGGCCTTGATCGCAGCCTGCGCGCCGGCGTGCGAAGGCCTTCTCTCGCGCCGATTTGCCGCTCTGCTGGCTCATAGCGGGGTCCAGGATCACCACGCGCTCGAACTCTTCTTCTCTTCACAATCGACGTGTGCCATCCAAGCCACACCGAGCCACGCCAGCCCGGCCTGGACCTGCAAAACGCGAACCGAGGGCGCTTGCGAGCGAGCGTGCGAGCCTGGAAAGACGCCCGAATCCATTGCTGCGCAGCGTTGCAGAAACGCACGTGAAGGGACGGAGTGGGTGGAAGGCCGGCGGCTGAGTCTGCGAAAACGAGGGGTCGATATCGACGAGAGCCGAGCAAGCACGGTGACGTGCTGGCCTAACCACCTTGGAGAAGTGACACGGCCCTGCTTGAGGCTCGAGGCTCGGAGCGCACGATAGTACCCTCGGGAGGGAAATCCTTGAATCGCAGGACCTGCGTTGAAGAGGAAAGTTTGACCTGCACACACACAATGGGCCAAGATATCTCCGGTCTGGAATTCTTTGACGGTCTTCAAGAGCAAAGGAATCTTCGCGCAGACGACGACAATCTCTACGAGCAAAGAGCAGAGCGGTCCGAGGCTGAAAGAGACTCGAGCGAGAGGCTGTTGGAAACAAGTGAAGATCCTCGGGCCGGCTTCTCTGGTGCGCTGGGCGACGAAGTTTGGGCGAGCCAGACTCTGTCCCAGGTCAAGAATGCAAAGAATCAGCGAAGCGCGCTGTGGCATGTAATTCGACTCACCATGAGTCAGGTACAGCAAGGCGTCTCCCTGGATATTACAAGGTCTCCACAGTTGGTGCGCAACGCCATCATGTCTGTTCAGGGCTCATCGCTTGACGAGCTATTGCTGATTGCGTCCTTTCTCAACGTAGTCTATCCCTTTTCCTCCAACACATCATTCGGCTTTGCAAAGCTCGCCACTGGACCTGACTCAAATATTGGCCCACGGAAAAACCCGTCTTACGCTGCCGCGGTACATTATGCCACACTAATGCGCGAAGATTATAGCGGTGCCGCCAGCAATCTCTCATACTTGTTGCTTGCAGCGGACCGCCGGACCGTACGAATCGCAAGTCTGGCTCTGGCTATCTTGGTTGTGCATCCAAGCTCAAGAAAGCTGTCGCACGAGCCCCACGGTTTAGCAATTTTGTGCGCTGACAGAGACCCCGTCATGCAGTACCTCGGCGTGACGACCCTCGGCAATCTCTGCGCAGACAAGAATAGTGGCGAAAATTCTCCCGATAGTATGGGCATTTCGAGCGAGATTCAAGCGGTCATGCGCACGTCGATGCCAATCCTTTTGCAAATGCTTGTAGACCCGGGAACACCCCTCTTTGTTGCGGAGGCTGTTCTCTTTACGCTCTTTAATTATGTGCGCACCTCCTCCGCGGGTGCCTCTGTCGCCCACACTATCATTGTAGTTGACGCAGAGGGCAAAGCACATGCTTCTGTGGACACCAACGTCGGCAAAGACGCGCGGAGCGGCGCGACGGCGCCGGTACTAGCCTTGCCCTCCGAGCGTCAACGCTTCTTTATGCTGCACGTGCTCTTTGGCCTGCTGCACGGCGTGGGAATCGAAGACCTTGCGTCTGCCCGAGTATTTCCTCACTTTCAAGTATGGAGTGAGACTTCGGACTTGGCGCATACACTGGTTTGCATGCTTCTTTGCGAGCTTTCGCGGCCGCAGGAGAATGCACATCTATTTGCAGCTTCAGTAAATACTGATGCGCGACGGCATTTCAACCTCAGGCGAAACTCGCGAGGCCGTCTTTCTCGTACTCTTTTTACGCCACAATCGTCCTTTTCGAGTGAGTTGCCGATCGCCACAGATACAAGTTCAACCACGTTGGGAGAGACGTATTCTTCACGTATGCTCATGCTTCTCGAACTTTGCAGAGAACAGGGTTTCTCCCCTGCTTGTACAGCTCTCGCGGCAGCATCTCTCTCGCTCGGGCTTCTTTCATTAAGTGACGGAGATAGCGACCCTGGCCCCGCTATGAATACAAGTCCTCCGATGGCTACATGTGACCAGACACAAGAGAGCGCACCACGTTTTCATTCCGGCACAATTGCCTCTACTATTTATTTGGAGCCTCTTTTGGCAGCATTTTCTCGAAAGGAAAGCGCCAGCTTCGATCTTCATTGGACGCACTTTCGCGTCGCCCCCGAGCGTACCTCGGCACGATCGCAACTTTTGTCGGCAGATGTGCTTGGCGACATTTGCGGCAAGGAAATTGGTATCGACAGCTTCCTCGTAAGTATGGCAGACGGAATGCGCGAGGTCACGCATGATACCGACTTCGACGAAGTCTGGATTGCTTACTTTCAGGATCTTTTCATGAACCGTCTTGAGGACCTGGTGCACGCTCATCTTGCTCGAGACGCGTCTGCCAAGCCCGACATTGCTGGACAAGGTGGCGCAAAGCTCGTCTTACAACTTTTGCATGCGATTTTGCAGACGTGCGCTGACAAAGATGTTCTCGTCCGCGCCCTCAATACCATTGCTCGACTTGCAATACTTGATGCTGATGCCGCCATGGCTTTGTGTGAGCGAGGCGTCGTGCGCAGGCTTGTCCAGATGCTGTGGGTGATTTGCGCTGACCAAGGTATCTTGGCTGTGCAGATTACTGAAATAGATGAAGAAGAGGTACTCTCAGTTTTTCCCGACGCTAGTGACCATATTAATAGAGCCGGGGATTCTAGGAACCCAAGCGCAAACGAGAACACTCGTTCTCGAGACACAGGTCGACGGCAACGTCAAGATTCCATTGTTGCTGCACTGCTCACGCCCAAGCATGGGAACAAGAACTTCCACGCGGATGTGCTGTTCAATCGGATACTGGTTGGTGCTGCGCTTCGAAGTCGTTTGCGTTACGTGCAAGGCTTGCTTGGGCCAGAGCTCGTTCTTCACGTTCTTCGCGCTTTGAATGCCTTTGCCGTGCACGGCGCTCTGCGAGATGAGATTGGCATCAATCTTAAGATGCGAGGATTCTTCTTTCGGCTCTACGAGGTTTTCGAAAACGCAAGGAGTAAGACAAAAACGTTTCGTGTCCCCGCAAAATTTCAAAGCACCAATCATGCAGACGGCCCGACGCCTTCAGTGCGTAAGTTTGCTCCTGCTCTGGCAGCGGAAGTGCTAGACGAAATAGTGCTGGGCATTGGATGCCTAGCCGCGTCGACGCATGCCATTTCACGGCAACGTTGGTCACTTGCGAGGAACCGGGAGCTCATGAAACACCTGGTACGCGCCGCAAGGGAAGCAAGTGTGACTCAGCAAGAGGAGGTATCTCTCGACGCTCAGCAAAAGGGTGTCAAGGCTTTGTGCGCGTTGGAGAACATGGCGCGTTCACGCGGTGTAAAAGCTGCTTTACTTTTGCACACGGATCTTTTGGACGCGTTGACTGAAGTATTGATGGTCACGGAGAGATGCACGCAGCATCGTGCGCAGCAGCGCGAGATTGCACTACGCCTTTTGCGAAATCTGATTCGATCTCCGCACGGTATGACGTTGTGGCTTCAATTCGCGTCCGATGCGCGAGCTAATCTTGACGCATCCGGCTATGTCTGTGGGGTTCGTGTAGGTGTGGACTTTACGCCTCATCCGAGTTTGGACGCTCTTCGTGAGCTAACGCGGTCACCTCTGAGCCAGAGAGACTCAATACTTTTGCGTGCGGGGCCATGGGGAAAGTTTCACAGCGGTGTGCGTGATCGAAACTCTCGCAGTAAGTCGAGTCTTCAGATGCCCTTGTTCCGAGAATGCTGGGGTGTCAACTTTTCGGAAAATACAGGCATCGCATTTAAAGAAGATCAGGTTCGCCTAGCAAATGCTTGGTCTATTGGAGTTTGGTTCGTTTGTGGGCCCGTGTTTGACGCAGCACAAGTGTCGCAGGTCAACGCTGCAGCTTCTTCTTCTTCTTCTTCTTCTTCTTCATGTTTCCAGACGTCATTTACTTTGGTGCAAACGCATTGTGGTGATCGACCTGTCTGCATCTTGCGCCGGCAAGTCACAGAAGCCGGCCAGACGATCTTCGAGCTAGGCTCCTTTTGCGCTGCAAACGAGACATGGTATGGGAGCGGAATTGATCTTGGTGCATTGAGGCAAGGCTGGCATCATCTCATGGTCGTCGGAGTCGCAGGCAAAACTCGTTTCTATCTGGACGGCGGATCACAACTTGCTTGCGCTCTTATCCGCTATCAAACGCAGGGGGATATAGTGCTAGTGGGCAACGGTGGCGCGCTTGACGAGTCTTGGGGGACAGCCGCTGATTTTCGTGTGTATCCCTTTGCACTGGGCAAAGATGCACGTACGTGGGACTTGTATGTTGATGCTCGCACGTGGGGACCGAATTGTTTTGCTGACGCTGCCACGTTTCTTCTTATTCTTCAGCAGCAAGAACAGCAAGAGAAGGTGGCCACTTCGATTTCGATGCACGCACCGCTTGGGCTTCTTCGTTTACTCGTCGCGCAGCATCAGCGTGGCGCGCTTCTCGAACTGCTGCTAGCGGAGACGAAGCGCTTTGGTGTCGTATCCGCTGCGCGGATAGTGGCAGTCGAGGTTCTTGGTGACCTCGCACTCTGTGCTCCTGTGCGTGCACACGTGCTTGCGTCTTGCATAATCGACTGCTTGATCGAAGCTCGTGTAATCACATCAAGAAGTAATTTCGACGGAGCACGTGGCATCGCGCTGCAGAAAGCTTTGACTCGCCTTGTCGTGAATGCAAAGTAGAAATGAAATGGTGGTCGCCTACTTTGGACGACAAAGGGACAAACAAACGAAGACAGAAATCTTTGCGGGTAAGGACTCCAGAGCAGTGAACAACATCAAATGCAAATGCGAATGCAAATACAACTTGTAGCTTTTAACTATTATTGGCAATTACAAAGGGAAAAACAAGAGCTACGGCATGGCACGGTAATGTTCATAATGTTCCACAGAGTTCGCGTGCATCCCTCCAAAACGAGGTTGCTGCGAGTCTTTTGGTAATGATGCTCGAAAGCGCTGTATTCGAGACGACGCGTGTTTGGGTGGAGGGTTCCGTCGTTGGGCTCTCTTGTTGAAACCCTTTGGGCGTTGAAAGACATTCGCTGCTGCTACATCATCATCATCATCATCTGCCAGCTCGGCGAGACTCTCGCGAGCGAAGAGTCTCTTTTGAGCAAAGAAGCTCAATGTTGCCAAAATATAGGTCGCCACAACGCAAATGTAGTACTGCCATGAGCCCGCCGACGGGTCAGCATGGAGGTCGCAGAATTCGCTTGGGTATTTGTTGGTGATACTACCGCACGCCTTTACGCACAGGTAGGCGCCGATAAAGACGAAATTGGCCATGGCCAGTGTACGCCGATGAAGTTTTCTGGAAATCACAAGACCTGTATTGACGCAGAGGCCTAATGCAAAGAAGAAACCGGCACAAATAGAAAAAGTATAATAGGGTAGCTGCACGTTCTTGACCAGGCGGTATACGCCGAATGTGTTGAGCATGATGCCGAAGATCATCCATCCGAGCGAACAGCCTAGAATGATGGCATATTTCGACCCTGGACGATGGCCTGCTACAGCCATGGCAAAGATGGCACTGAGCACGAGCGCGGCCAGATACGCCGCAGCAAAGGGTGTAATCCAGCGAGCGGTTGGAAGAGAGGCCCCGAACCAGACGATCGCGTACCCAATGGTCCCATAGCCATAAGCAAAGACGAGTAAAGTACATGTTTTGGGCCATTTGACACCTCGTAAGACTAAGATGAGCCCCATGGCGGCACCAACAAGGGATAAGACTGATGTCATAATTCTGTACTTTGACTCAAAGCCTTTGGGTGGACATACGAAGCGCGCTTCATCATCATTTATCGAGGCAGATTCTCCTTGTCCTTGTCCTGCTGCTGTCATTGCCTTGCTGGCTGTCTCGAGAGCAGCGACAGGTTTGTCGATCGCTGCTTCAAAGAGATCCCCGCCCTCATTCTTTGGCATAACCGTGGCTTGGTCTTGATTTGCGTCGAGCAAGAGATCATCTCGTGACGGGAGCCGCGTGGCATCAGCTATCCGCAAGGGCCCTACAAGGGCGCACGCCACGGATACAACGACGGCGAGCGCTGCAGACGAGCGTCTCATCGCGCCAAGCGGACGTGGCTTCGTTTTGCTCGGCGCTGATGGTGGTATCTTTCTTTTGATGCCGCCCGAAGAGCTCGCTTTCGAGGTGACCAAGCCTCCCGCGTCAGGCGCGGCCGGCCTCCCTCCGCGCGAGGCAGACAGGGCTCTCCGCGGCCTCCGGCAGGGACGCCCGCGGCTCCCGCGGCGGCGGTCGGCGCCTCCCGCCGAAGCGGAGTTGGTGTTATGCCAAGTCTCGCGGCGCTGCGCCGCGGCGAGATCCTGCGCCGCGACGTGCCGCTCCCCGCGGGGTTTTTAACACGCGGTCCACGCGCCGGTCCCTGCGTTGCGTCCGGGGCATGGGGGCGGCTCTGCTGTTACAGACCCGGCGCGGAGGGCGTGCGGGGCGCGGCGGCCTCGGGCGGCGCAGCGCAGCGCAGAGTAGAGAGCAAAGCGCGAACCGAGCGCCGCGAAGACAATCTTCGATCCTCGAGGAGGCCGCGCAGACGGCGCGCGAGAGCGGCATCCGCGCGGGCGCGGGCTCGGGCGGGGACGCGCGCGGGAAAAGACAGCATGGGCCTGCCCCGCGAGGCGGCGCGCAGCTGGCTCGAGCCCGAGGTCTTCGGCGAGGACGCGCCGTTGCTCCAAGACGAAGAGATGGGCGGGAGCCGGGACAAGGAGCTGGAGAAGGGCCGCCAGGAGCAGCGGCAGGAGCAGCAGCAGGAGGAGCGGCGGCAACGGGAGGAGGGAGGAACGGCGTACCGGGGCCCGCGCGTGAACGAGGTGACGTGGTCGGTGAAGGTCCGCCACTCGAGGGAGTACTTGGCGCTGACGCTGGTGCAGGTCGCGGTGATTGTGACGATGATTTCGTGGATCTCCGTTGATCGCGCCGCGGTGCATCACCCGGTGTTCGTGGTCCTGGAGGCCTTTGTGACGCTCTCGGTGTGCTTTGACACGATGCTCATGATCCACTTTCAAGGCGCGCGGGCGTACTTTTGCTGTGGGGTCGCTGGTAGCGGAGACTACACGCCGCCAGGCAGCCCTGGCCAGGTGGGGCTTCGAGAAGCGCAAGAGGCAGCCTTTGGCGGAGGCGTCTCGCCAAAAATGCAACATAGCTTCGTCAGAGATGAAGACCCGCAGACAATGCGCGCACTGAGTGGGATTCTCAACTATGCGCAACTAATGCTGGCGTTGTTGAGTGTGGCAGGATTTATTTCGACCCTTCTCATTGGCAAGATTGATTGGGAGGAAGATGTAGCCCTCACGCTCTTGTTAGTGCGTTGCGTGGTATTGCTCATCTTTTTCGTTTTGAATCACTTTCGCAATGCGCTCATCCAGGGCCGAATGCTTCGTTTCTGTGAGCTCCGCGGCAACGAGGTCGATGCGGAATGGGATGTGGCCTTTTAATATTTATGATGGATGACAAGCGTGGTGGGTGGTATACAGAGCCATTGTCATTGCCATGGCCGCCGCTAGCGTGACGCGGAGGAGATCTCGTTCATCGGTGATTGACAGCGACAATGTGTGAGGAGAGGTCAGCAGCGGAGGTGATCGACCCATTTCCGCCTCGTACTCTACCGCTCCGCTGTCAACTTGCCCAGGCGGGGGGGGCACTGCCTTCCTTTTTCTTCCTCTCCATTGCAATGCATTGCTGCTGCGCAGCATCCGGCGTCTGGCTCGAAGCCGAAGCGGAGTTCCCACCGCCCACAAAGCCCACTGCCTGCGGGCTGTGCTCGCGGGCCAGGCAGTGCAGTCAGTCAGTCAGTCAGTCACTTCGCTCTCTCGCGGCCGCTCTCGGAGCCGCGGGTTGGTGGGTGTGACGCGAGCGAGCAAGTCGCCAAGCCCAAGTCACACTCGCGCGCTCGTGAGGCCACCGTCTAGAGCGTCGCAGAGGCGCGGGCGCACTGCGGAGTCGCGCCCTGCAGAGCCGGGCTCGGGTTGATCTGATCGGCAGCACGAGGCCGCGCACGGGATAGCGACGATGCTGGCGGCCGCCATGAAGGGCCGCGGCGCCATGGCGAGATGGTCTCGCGCGGCGCCGCGGCTCTTGTCCAGCAGCGCGCAGGCCACTGGCGGGGCAGCCCAGGACGGAGGGGAGGGAAACACCGGCGCAGACGGGGCGGACGATGCCCCGCTGACCGTGGACGTGCCGAAGAACGCGATCCGGTTCAAGGCCGTGCGGTCCTCGGGCCCCGGAGGCCAGGCCGTGAACAAGCAGTCCACCTGCGTGGAGGCTCGAGTGAATCTGTACGAGGCGTTCTGGCTCCCGGATGATGCGCGTGAGCGTCTTATGAACGACGAGGCCAACCGCATTAATAAGGTAGGAGATCTCATTGTTGTCGTGCAGGAGCAGCGGACACAAGAGTTGAACAAACGCATTGCCCAAGAGCGTGTTCAACAGCTCCTCGATGCTTCTCTCGTGGCTCCGAAGGAGCGAGTCATGCGAGTTGGTATTTCTGAAGCTGGCAAGGAGTATCGCAAGGAAAGTAAGCGTTATCGGTCGAAAATCAAGCAGGCGCGACGCGTCTCGAAGAAAGACTGGTGAAAGAAAACCCAAGAAATGAAAAGAACAGGCCGCTTGTCGTTTTTGGAGATTCTCTCTCTGATCTGTGCTTCTTTGACAACGCACGGATTTTGCAAAGGATTATAACTACACGCCAAAACGGCAAGACAGTCTAGGCCAAACCTTGCTTGGTCTGTGAGATGCTCACTCCCTGGACACTTCACGAAAAACTTTTACAATTCGACTTTTCGTTGCGTGATCTGCTTTTTGACAATCGATTCAAGGTCCACACTCCAGTTCTATTTCCAGACCCAGAGCAACAGAGAAGAAAGCCAGAGAGGATCTTGAGCTCGAAGCGTGCGGCCTCCGAATGGACAATCGATACCTGGAGGAACAAGACATTCTGCGAGACACTGCTGTGAGATGGTTAAAAAACAACAACAACAACAACAACGAAGGAGCACATCAAGCTGGCCGAGAGGAACGCGTCAGCTCCTCCTCCTCCTCCTCAAACGGACGTGAAAGTGGCAAAGAAGAAAAAAATACACTTGCTTCAGGCAAATATACACTCACTTCCAAGCGATGCGAAAGACGCTTTGTGAACTCCATTAGGTGCCTGCATTCACCGAGGAAAAAATAGGCGTCTAATTTAGCAAAAGAAGTGATGCGGTTCAGAATTTGATTTGTTCATCATGCCTGCATGAGTGCTTGTGCGGTCACACGTAGTATACTGTTCCTGGAGAAAGTGCTCGTTGAAAGATTGGATGTCTTGCGCAACCTCGGCAGGAGTTGCTTTGATGGTAACGTTCCTAAGACGGGCCAGGCGAACGTCTCCGCTGTCGCTCATTACGAAGCTGAAGGCCAGGTCTCCCGGTACGTCCACGCGGAGAGCGACGCCTAGCCCATGCACCATGAGAAGAGTCTCCCGCGTCTTGTCCACTACAGCCTTCGTATATTGGCTGCGTTTCCCAAAGTGACTATGTAGCGAATAGCCCTCCCACGTTGTTGCAACAATAAAGTCCAAAAAGAGGTGACGACCTCTGTGGAGAAACCCCGGCACGTGTCGCAATTCCAAGAACAGCCGAAGGGTCTCGTACACCTGCGTCACGTGACAACACCACGCTTAGGGTCTCGTCTTCTCCTGGAACGACAGCAGAAGAAGCAGTAGCGATGCATGAGTGTAGTACCAACATTTTTTTTCTTCAAAGTATAAAGTATACATTCTTGTGTTCTCAACGGCCAAAGACATTTCGTGCGCGCGATTCGGGCTGTCGAAGCCAAAGAGCCAAATGGCGGTGCAAGCGACAGCAGCGACGCCGGCGGGGCACGAGGGGCCGCTGGCGCAGCTTGTCGCGGGCAATAAGTAGCTATTTTTCGACCTGGAAGAATGAGTCTGGATCGTAAGGGCCTCTTGGCACGCGGTGACACCCTCGCTGATGCACCGTATCAGGGACCACTTGCAAGTGTTCTTTTTCCTGCTCAACGACCGATTGAAATAGACAAGGCTCGTACGTTGAGTACGCTGCTTGGCATCCCAGCACAGCACCTGCGATCCCTTCTGAAATCAAAGCCTGGGCTTCTCTGCATCGCCTTGCTCTTTGTGCTATTTTGTTCCAGCGGGAGCATCTTTCTTCTCTCGCTCCTACATCTGGTGAGACCGGGCTTGGCATGGATGGGAGCACTAACACTGTTCATTAGCCTCAACGCCTCTTTGCTTATGAACCTCAAGATTGCGAAACTCTGCTTCAGGCACTTCGACACTCTCTTCTTGGCTGCGAACGAGCTGATTTGGATGATGTGTTTCGTTACCGGTTTCGAAAGCTCCAGCATTCGCATTGGGTCGAGCATCATCCTCAATTTTATGCTGTATTTATGCTGGGATGCCTTTTCGGCGAGATTTCGTGCCCTATGGACACTCCCAGCCATGGCGCCGGCGGTTATTGTCATGGCGAACCTAAGTGCGGCCTGCTTCATGGGCTGGATCCCTCTCAACCGCAGATTTGTGAATCTTGCTGGTGTCAATGTAGATCTTGGAGCACGCATTGCCATGTTTGGCGCCACAACAGTCCTGTACGGATGCAAAGGGCTTCATCGCTGGCACCACGCGCGTCCTGGGGAATTCTATACGATGCGCTCTCCTATCGTTCGCATATCCGTACCAGTATACCTCCTCGAGAACTATGCAAACGTCACAAAAGAAATCCAGGCGATTTCGATGCAGAAACGACCTCTTGTATCCACTTTAGACTCCGTGACAGTGGCGATCAGTTTGAACCCTCCAATTCCGGTGAAGGTTGGCTGTACCGTGGCATGGTCTATATTCGGGCCTCGGGGCCTTCGCATCGTGTCGTACATGACAAAACGCAAGGCCTGGCTTCTTGTCATCATTTCGCTCACTTGCTGCCACATTCTCGTCTTTTTCACCATGTATCGGGATACAGGGGGGCACAATGTACATGATCTGTGGCGCGTGTGCGTCATCACTTCGTTGGTGCCCTTTCTCTTTTGGAGTCTGTGGCTCAACACAAGTATTTTGGGCGTGGTTGTGCGGACATTTGACTTTTCTTTTCTGACAGCGAGTATCTTCTTGTCCAACATTGCGCTCACGCTCGGCCTCGAGGACCGAGGTGTCGCTGCCGCGCTGTGTTGTTATTCGACCATCTTTTGGTTTCCCTGCCTCGGCGATTGCCTGCATCAACGGCTTATGCCGCGTCTTTTACGGACGTTGATGGCTTCTCTCGCGATTGTTAATGTTGCGCTATTGACCGTGCGAATTGCTCTCGGGAGTTTTCCCGGATTCACGGATCGTTCATTCTGCTTTCAGAGCGCGAATTCGTCGGATGCAGCACGAGAAGCTGGCTGTCTCTCGCTCTCTCAGGTGATCATTGGTGCGGCATTGAACATTATGGTGTTTTTGTGCAAGTTTGCTCTCGACACGCGGCGGTCGCGGCATCTGCGATCGCTTTCAGCGCCTTTACAGACTGCTGTTTTGCCTCGTTCGCTCTTGGCACAGTACACACGCATCGTAGATACTATATCAACGTGCGGCGAGGACATTGCAATGGAACAACATGCCACACGCCGAGCACTCGTCCTTTTCCAACGCTCCCGCAAGGTGTCATCCGTCTCCATTTGCACATAATTTGGGTGGCTTCCTCGTTTTGCCCTCTTCATGTTTTTTGTTTTGTTTTTCCCTTTGAAGACCAGTAACACTACCTTGATATGTCTCAAATGTTGCTGATCCGGCGGCACACTAAATCGATTGGCATTTGGTACTAATATGACCCAGGGTGTTCGGCGGCAACGCAAACTCTGGTTTCCCTTGCAAAACAACTTTTAACACATCATTTTCAAAGTTCAAGCTAACTGTGACCGCCGGCCCCTCGGACCGGGGCTCAGGCGGTAAATGTCCGTTTTGGATAAAAATTGCTTGGAAATGAACAGACACTGTGCCACTAGCGCTGGTGCAGTACTGCACTGTGCGAAGGCACGTCACTGCCAGCCTGCCAGCCTAGCAAACTGTACATGCACGCAGCATGAGCCTCTAAGCGCATTGACACGGAATGGACAAACAGGATAGGCGCTCAAATTTTGGACAAAATAACCGATTCTTATACCTTCCACGGTGAGGGGAGGCTTTTGCAGCTCGCGAAATATAAAAAACCGTTGCGAGACAGTCATCACATTCGCTCTTTGTGGGAATGCGCCCGGTCGAGGCCTTGACCTCCTAAAGGAGCGCGTGCGGTCTGTTTTATGCAACAGCATTAGAAGGTGCTACCGGATTCTAGCTAGACCTTGACCAAAGCCTTCGGCACGGAGTCAAGTCAATTTGCGCCCTACTCTAAGTGAGAGCGTAACCCCCAAGTCAGGCGGGAAAGTGTAGCAGGGAGTTTAATGAAGCAAGGGGAATGATTCGGCAAGTAAATACAAGCCTCGGGCAGTGACGAAATTTCACGAAGCGTGCACGGCGCGACTTCCTACACGCGTTCTCCTTACGTCGGCCGAGGCTGAAAATGTTGCCTCCAGACAAGAGCGACGCTGTGGCTTGGGCGACGTACACAAGCAGACAGCAAAGCTTGCGTTCGCTCCAGAGCACGCAGAGCCTGCCAAAGGTCCGAACGCTGAGCGAAGCCGAAAAGACTGACCTTGTGCGTATCATTGTGCCGTCACTCACGCCTTTCACACTCCATGCCAAGCAGTCGATCGGCTACATTCTTGGAATCCGAAAAGAAAAGCATGCTCACGTGTCAAGTGTCTGGCGAAAGCTGTCCAAGAGAGGCCGAACAATCGCTTACCTGCTCACGGCCTCGTTGCTCTTCTTTCCTCAGATCGTCTTTACGCTTTCATTGGATGGAAGCTACGGATTTGCTTGGGTTGGCATCACAGCGCTTGCGCCCGTGACATATCTCGCTCTCCTTATGAACGTGCGCGTACTCGGGCTCACATTTTCGCAGTTCGAAGCCCGTTTTCTTGGAGTCAATGTGCTCGCGTGGATAGCATTACTTTATTATGGCGTGCGTGAAACCTCGGTCCGTGTCGGAGCGTTGTCCATGCTCGCTGACGCGCTGCTTCTCATGTTCTGGGACGCACTGCCACAGTTCTTTCGACACGAACGTGCGCTCTCGCTGGTCCTCCCGATCTCGGCAATGTTCATTTGGCAAAGTTTTGTGGCCTTTTTTCATGGCATTCGACTCGACGAAACCTCTCTCCGCTTCGTAGGGATAGACTTCCGAATATCTGCCCGTCTCAGCGCCTTTGCGGCGACAACAGGTATCTATGGTCTTGGGCATGTCGAGCGATGGTTATCCACAAAGAATGACGATTTCAGCACAATTCGTGTTCCCGCAAAGTCGATCAAAATCCCTAAACAAGCGCTGGAGGAACTGAGCCATTGTCTTCGCGAGGTGAGATTGAGGGCTCGAAAACGCTCCGGAAGTTTGTTTTCTCGCAAGTTGAGACGCGGCTCTCAGATCGCTCAGGTCACGCCTGGCCCAGTTCTGCAAAGAACATATTCAAACGATTTGATTCGTGCTGCGTCCAGCGCTTCGTCCTCAGAGGAAAGTCGCGGCGCAGAGTCTAGCCCATTTACGGTACTCGCCGCGCGTGCGCCTTTGCAGATCAGCACAGGTGATACGATCGGAGCATACTGGTTTGGGCCTCGTATCGGAGACGCCGTTTTCGAGTGGAACAAGAAGCTGGGATACCTTTTCTTTCTCATCTTTCAAGCGGGTCATTTTATAGTGCTTTGGTGCATGCAACCAGGCGGCGCTTGGGCCTGGTGGCTTTTGTACGTGATGGCGGGGCTTCCGGCGCTCGCATGGTTTTGTGTTATGAATCGATTTGTGCTTCGAATGGTGGTGAAATCTTTTGAGTTCAAATTTATGCTGCTCAACATTGGAGGATTCTGCGTGACCGTCACGATGGCCATGCAAGACAAGCGAGCAGCTGCCGCAACGGTTGGTTACCTTTTGTCAACAGGACTGGGATTGGTGATGGACGCTTTCCCACGAGCAATGCTAACATTCACCGTGCGAATTATGCTCGGTATTCCCAACCTTGTAACGCTCTCCATTCTGGTTTACCAGATTTCCGCGGGAACTCTACATCCCTTTAAAAGCCAACAAGCATGTCTCACAAAAGGTGCTTGTATCACGCAGGCAGATCTTGCAAGTGGCTTTGGGATCAATATAATCGCGTTTTTTTTCGGCTTGGATTTATCTTGCTGCGATCGCCAAGCTCATTTGGTTCAGTTTCGATGGAAGTGAGCATTCTTCGTGTTCCTGAAGGGCTCATGTCGCACTATCTCGCGCTACATCATCGCTATTTGGAGCCAGAAAAGGTGAGCCCATCTGTCTGCGAAGGTTATCCAAGCGAAGTGAAGGTCGCAGATGCGACATCTGCACCATGTACTGTTTCATCGTCCTGACATAATATTTTGTATTTCTTTTGTGTATAGCTCACATTTCTTTTTGTTGTCGCTTGTCTTGCCAAGATCTGATCCTGTGCGTCTCGGGTGCTGGGCAAGTCAAGCGCTCTCCCCTCAACCCCC
>KN805446.1:20697-47444 GCA_000818945.1 Schizochytrium sp. CCTCC M209059
CCCCCCCCTTTCACACCTCCTCATCAAACCAGCCCCCTGTTTCCCCTCCTCACGAAGAGGGGGCTGAACTATGGCCAAGTAAATGTTTATCTGGAATTACTCACAGTCAGTACGGTGTGGCGCAGCTCCGCGTCTGAGTGCTTTAACGGATTTTTCGTCAGCTTCGTCTCGTTTTTACGGTTCGTTTTGACAGCGACTCTATTGCATCCGCTTCCTCCCAAAGGTTGTACTACGTGAACAAGGGAAGGAGTTCAGGCAGAGTCTCCAACGACGTGCCTTCATTGATTGCAGCACAGCACGGCGCGGCGCGGCGCGGCGCGGCGGCACGGTGCAACGCAGCGCGACACGCGCTGGGCTTTGGTGCATGCGCGCTCGCTGCGTTGACCGCGCCCAAACATGTCCGTGCCAGACAAGATCAATGCAACGACATGGGCGTCGCTCACAACGAGACAGCAAAGCTTGCGATCACTCCAAAGCTCGCATAGTTTACCAAAGTTGCGCGTACTTGAAGAAGCTGACAAAATGGATCTCGTACGTGTCATTGTACCGTCACTCACACCCTTTACACTTCAGGCCAACCAGTCAATTGGTTACATTCTGGGCGTTAGGAAAGACAAGGAATTCTACTCGTCTCGCGTCTGGCAAAGGTTGTCGAAAAGAGGGCGAACGATTGCGTACCTGCTCATTGCGATTTGCCTCTTCATTCCCCAGGCAGTCTTTATACTCTCATTGAATGAATTCAAGGACCGGCATGGGTCGGTATTCTGGCGTTGGTGCCCGTGGCTTATCTCGTACTCTTTATGAATGTGCGCGTGCTCCGACTCACGTTTTCGCAGTTCGAAGCCCGATTCCTTGGAATCAATGTGCTGGCATGGACCGCATCCCTCTATTACGGCGTGCATAATCCCTCGGTTCGCGTCGGAGCTATATCGATGATAGGCGACACGCTATTGCTCATGTTCTGGGATGCTCTGCCACAATTCTTTCGTCACGAACGAACGCTTTCGGTGGTGCTCCCAATTTCAGCGATGCTCATCTGGCAAAGTTTCGTGTCCTTTTTCGACGGTGTTCGGTATGACAAAGTCTCACTTCAGATTGCAGAGGTGGACTTTCATATCCCTGCCCGCCTTAGCGCGTTTGCAGCGACAACGGGTGTCTATGGTCTCGGGCATGTTGTGCGCTGGTTGTCCACCAAGAATGATGACTTTAGCACGATTCGTGCTCCCGCCAGGTCGATTAAGATTCCCAAACAAGCCCTTGAAGAGCTGAGTATGTGTCTGCGTGAGGTGAGGGCGAGGGCCCGTAAACGTTCGGGCGCATTATTTTCTCGAAGATGGACATCTCACAACGGGAAAATTCTTCCAACGTCTTTTCGCGCGAGCAAGTTATCGACCTCGGACATAGGTCAGCTCGCAGACCCAAGTCCATTTGCTGTGCTTGCCGCCAGCACGCCATTGCAGATCAATACAAGCGAGACCTTTTCTGCGTATTGGTTTGGTCCTCGTATCGGGTCGGCTATATTTGAGTGGAACAAGAAGCTGGGCTACCTTGAGGCCTTGAGTTTTCAGACGGGACACTTTCTGGTGCTCTGGTGCATACGTCCAGACGGCGCTTGGGCCTGGTGGCTCATAATTGTGACGATGGCGATTCCAGCGCTCGCATGGCTCTGCATCATGAATCGTGTCCTCGTTAGACTGGTTGCGAACTCGTTCGAGTTCAAGTTCATGCTGCTCAATAATTTGGGATTTTGTTTGACAATCTTGATGGCCACACAAGACGCACGGACAGCTGCGGCAATCACGGCTTATCTGTCGTCAACGGTGTTGGGATCGCTAAGTGATGCTTTTCCACGTACCATGCTGACGTTCAAGGTGCGGATTTTGCTCGGCATCCCGAACCTCCTCACGCTCTCCATTCTGGTGTATCGAATATCCGCCGGTCTCCTCGTTTCCTTTGTCAGCCGCGAAGTGTGCCTTGCAAAGAGCGCTTGTATTTCGCAAGCAGATCTCGCGAGCGGCTTTGGGATCAACATGATCGCCTTTCTCACGCGGGTCGGCCTCCTGGTCATGCCGTCGCCCACTTCGCTCGGCTCAGTCACGATGGATGTGAGCATTCTCCGCGTCCCGGACAAGCTTATGGCTCACTACCTTGCGTTACATCATCTCTATTTAGAGCCTGGCAAGTCAGGTCTTCCGGTTCGCGAAGATGCTGCGCCTGACACCATTGAGGAAAACCATGAACCGGCCCCAAGAGCTTCAGAGCCATCTCCTGCTTCTTCTTGATGACATGACATGCATGCACGTGTAAATTATTCGATTTTATGGTCTTCATGTTTGCCAAACGGGGTTTGCTCTGTGGATTCTGCCCTTTGCTTTATGTCTTTCCTGTCTCGCTGTGCATCTCGCTTGTACGGTTAAGACTTCACTTCCGCGGTGGCTGTAAGTCTCGGCTTCACGAACATGGCCTCGCGAATTTGTAGGCGCAGCACTTTACCAGTCAACCATCAGTCCTCCGTGGCGTGCCGTGGCGTGCCGTGCCGACAGTCTGCGTGGGCGCCGCACAATGAGGGCCTTGGGCCTCGCGCGGACGCTGCAGCGCGTCGGCAGGGCGCACAGTCGGGCGAACAGCAGCCCAATGTCAACTTGGCAGAACTTGGCAGGGCGCTGGGCACCCATGTCGACGTCGACGTCAGCGGCGTCGAGCTCGAGCTCGAGCTCGAGCTCGAACTCGAGCTCGAACTCGATATCGAACTCTGCGCGGGCGTCATTTGCAGGGACCTCGACGAGCGCGACGACGATGGCGATGACGGCGACGACCCCGGCAAGAGCGGTGAGCAAGCGAAATGTAAAGGATGCCGGCAATTTAGGGAGTGCAGACGCAGCTGGAGCTGCACCGGATGCTTCTTGTAAGGGAGCGAGGGGTCCGCCAACGCGATGGCAGCGAATTCAGGAAGCTCTGATTCCGTATCGCGTAGGTCTGCGCAAATTTCTCACAAATGTCGGTGTTGCGTACGATCTCATCAAGTGGAGTCTCGTGGACTTGGACCGGAAGCTGACGCGCAGGGAGCGACGTCTCGTGCTCAAGACCGTTCTCGACCTGCTTAAACTTATTCCATTTGCAATCATTGCAGCTGCTCCTGGGGGAAGTCTCCTCCTCCCGGTGCTCGCTCGCTACATGCCGAGCACGTTGCCCACAACCTTTAATATGCCGTCGCGCACCGAGCTGGAAAATATCGTAAAGACCTCGGAGCGCGAAGTCTCCCTGAAACGACGCATGGATCGCGAGCTCAAGGGTGCCATCGAGCGCATGGTTTCCTCAATGCACACCAATCAGGTATCCTATTACAAGGAGGTTCGTGAACTGCTTGAGGAAGCGACGCGGGCGGAGTCCCTGGGGGAGGAGACTTCGCCGCTGAAGATGTCGAGGTTCTCGGACGCGGATCTGCTCGACATCCTCAATATGCAGCAATTGGAGCTCATCGCAGCTTACTTTAAGCTTCAACTGCCAGGGGCGATGCGCGCGCACGTTGTGGGGGCGACAGCTTTTGTGGACTCGTACCGGTTTTCCATGTTGCGATATCAACTTTCGCGCTACGCAGCCAAGCTCACGGCAGACGATGTCATTCTCGTAGAGGAAAATCTGAACAAATTATCGGACGAGGAGCTCCGCCAGGCCTGCGAGGCACGAGGCCTCATCATCACGAGCTCATTGGACCCGCCGTTGAGTTCCATGGCGCCGGAGTCGAGAGAGGAGATGCTTGCGTCACTCAATCTTTGGCTTCTCGCTTCAGTGGGACGTCACGTTCCAGTGGTGCTTCTCGCATTTCGCAATCTCGACGCGTCTGCGCCAGGCATTTCCATGGAAGCAAGTGCAAAGGACGCCAACGAATAATTATACAGATGACCCTTGCCTCTTTTTTGTTCATAGGATTTCCTTTTTTTTTTCTTTTTTTTTCTTCTCTCTCTCTCTCTCTGCCTTCGTCCTCGTCCTCTTCGTGATCGCAAGTTTGGATTGAAGTTGCGAATCAAGTGTAGGCCTAGTACTACAACCGCTCCTGTTTGCGTCCGATTGCCCCCCTATTCAACTCACAGAATGTCTGTCAATTGTTCTATTACTAGGTCTATCTATGCTGAGCGCGGCGATTGACACCGTCCTCGACATGCGGCTCAGCAGTGCCCGCACGTGCAAAGTGTTCATCCCGATTCCCCCTCTGCTAGCCAGGCGAACTAAGTTTCGCGGCACGAGCGCGAACCTAGTCATCATAAAGTAGCATCTTCTTTTTTTGCAACCTCCTCTTGCAGTCAGTATCTGCGTTATCGTCTTCCCTCATCAGCACCACCACCTCCTTCAACAACATTCTTACCATGAACATCAAGAACACGAACTCGCCAATGTGGTGGTGCACCTCATCGGCCAATTGGCCGTGCACGCGCGCGGGGCATCTCGCACCTCTCTGCCCCTCGCGGCGCGTGCGCGGGCTGCGCCCCCTCGTCCCCCCCTAGACCGCGCGTTCAGGCTGCAGTCCCGGGGAAACCAAACTCCCCTCCCGCCCCCCCCCCCCCCCCCGCACCCCCCCCCCCCCGATTGCATCGGGCATGCAGCAAAGAGCGGCCAGCAGAACCTCTTCGGGGCCGCGACCGTGCGCGGCGAGGAGCGCGGCGCGATGGGGTGCGCGAGGTCGCGCGCGTACGGCGCGGACGTGCGGCGCGGAGACCTGGGCCCGCGCAAGGCGAGCAAGAAGCCCGTGCGGTTCGGGCCGCGGAACGACGCGCGGAATGCGGGCGCGCTGGCCTTTCCGACGGCATCCGCAGACGAACTCTTCAGCGGGGGCGCCGCCGCCGCCGCGCGCGACGCGTACGGCGTGGAGAGCGACTTCTACAAGCGCGGCGCGGCGCAGCCGCAGCAGCAGCAGCAGCAGCAGGCCCGCCGCGGACGCGCCCTCGACGGCGACGAGGAGGACGACGCGCGGCCGCGCGAGACCCCGGCGAGTAGGCGGAGGCGGAGCGCCTCGCGCCAGGACCGCGGACACGCCGGCGCAAACTCGGGCCGCCGCCAGCGCCCCGCGTACACGCGCAGCGAGAGCGAGGAGGAGGACGACGACGACGACGACGACGAGGCCGAGGTCGATGTGTACGACACCGCGGGCGGCTTTGCCTCGCAAGGCGTCTATGGAGCGGGCTCTTCGGGCTTGTCACGGCGCAAGTCAAAGCTGAGGGCCCGCGTGAGCCTTGGTCGGCGCAAGGCCGGCGCCAACGCCGCCGGCGCGCAGGAGTACGCGCTGGCGCCGTCGATGATGCAGGAGCCCGAGATCGACGATGCCGACCCATGGGACCGCGACGAGGAGCAAGCTTCAAGGCGTAACGTCGGCAGCAGCCGCAGCAGCAGGTCGCGGCGCCAGGACGCGCCCATGCCTCCGCCAGCCTTCCACAGGGCCGGTGCGGCAGCACCATCCCGTAATCCGTCCTCCTCCACGGGCGTCGCGGTGCGCAAGTCTCTGGGCCGCATCAAGAAACAGCTTCAGTCGGGATCGTCTACAAGCCCGCCGCCACCACCGCCGCCGCTACCTCTGCCAGAAATGTCTCCTTACCCTCTGCAGAAAAAGTCGTCACGTTCGCCGCGGCGCTTTGGCGCGGATGATCTCTACGATGACGATGCCTCCTCTGTTTCTGTGAGTTCGAGTGAGCGGACGACGTCGCGGCGGTACGGTGGACAGTCCGCATTGCCTCCAAGCCGACGCACTGTGGGCGAGAAGCCATGGCTTGGCCAAGACAAGGCCCAGTCGGGTACTCCGCGTTTTAGCAGCGACACGCCGGTTGGCCGATCGTGGGACCGCATCCAGGCCGTTGCAGCTCGCAAGAGCGGCGATTCTGAGCAGTACCGCAGCCCTTATTACCGATGATTCTTGATCCCTAATGTCTCTTTTGGAGGGGCCTACTTACTTTTCTACCTACCATACATGCATGACCCCTACGTACACCCGTTTCTTTTTTTTTTCTGCTTCGTTTCCTGTCTTCTACTTTTACATCAAGAAATGAAAAAAATAATGTTCCGCTTTTCGCAATCGCCACCAAAGTCAAAAGTTTCCTACAATCCATCGCCGAGTCATTCACCCAAGACAAGACAAGGACATGGCGACTAAGGAGAAGAAAACAATAGTATGAAACATTAAACCCGGTGAGTGAATTGATTGCACAAGAAGCGGTCACTTTGACTGAAACTCTTGCATCACAACGTGAAGGTCATCGAGAAAGCGGAAGATACCAGGAGTTCGGTTCACCCAGACACGAAACTGGTCTTCCGACATACTCTCGGAAGATTCTAGACCCACATCTTCCCAAACACGGTCAGCAAACAGCGAATAAGATCCACGAAGCTTGTCTTTGAAACGAGGAAGTGGGCCATCCTCAATGAGAGCCACGGCCTCTCGCGCAGCATCGTGAAAGATTGAGGCCGGAACAGCGTCATCTCCATCTCCACAAGCTGAGATTGAGGCCATACACTTGTTGCGTACCGTGTCGGAGACGTTGACTTGATCTGTGGCCCCAACAGCAAGAAACTGATCCCAAAGACTATCGGCATACTCGCGCGAAAACGAAGTGGCGGGTTCGTCGGCAAGATATTCGACGGCATCCACGAAGCGCAGGAGCTCGTCGGCCAACTCTGACTTGAGATAATCCTCGAAACACTCACGACCGAGTTCGACGTTGAGAACGTTTCGCAGTCGCGTACCAAGCACGGCCGCGATCATGTCATTGAACTCGCGTCGCGAGATGCTCCCGTCGCGATTTGTGTCAAAGAGGCGAAAGGCAAGCTCGACGTTGTCCTGAGCCGATCCCCGATACGTGAGCACGCAAAAGGTGACGACGAACTCTTGCGCATTGATGCTACCATTCTGGTCGGCATCGAAGAACATCCACAGCTTGCTAAAGAGCTCTGGCTCGACCTTGATGCCCATGGCCTTGAAGGCTTTGCGCATCTGCGTCTTGTCCATTTCACCCTTGCCGTGGTCGCTGTGCACCAAAGCTTTGAACTTGGCTTCGAGATCTGCCGCTGCCTGCGAGTGTTGGCGGTCGATCGCGCGTTTCTCGCGCGCGAGGTTCTGCAGCTGTTTTTGCTTCACCGCATCCGAGGTCACCGCCAGCGACTTGTGGCCCGGGAGGGTCAGCTGCTGCTCCTGCGGCCCGAGCGCTCGGCGCTGGCGCGCTTCAATCTCGCTCTTTGGGCCTGCCGGCGTGCATAGCAGCTTGCGCAGCGCGTTCAGGCTCATGACGGCCACGACCCTTTTCCCCTCAGGCTGTACCTCGTCCTTCGCCACCAGCCAGCTCGTCCACCCAGCTCGATGAGCTCGCACGATCGGACGCAATCGGACGCGACAGCGAACTCGCACGAGCTTGCCGGCAAAGAGTCCGAGCGCAGCGCGGCTGGTTCGGGTTTGCCCACGCAGCAAGCTCGCCCACGTTTTGCGTTTGCTCGTGCGGTCTGCGGTCTTACTTTGAGGGCAAGCTCTGGGCCGGTCTAGCGATCGATATCGGTTTGTCTTCACGTTAAGGCCTGCGTGCACGTGCCGCGCACGGGCCTCTTTGCATGCGCACCGGACCCGGTATTGATCAAATATGAACTACGATCCGATCATACCGGGTCTGGTGCTTGACGCACGGTGTCCAGCGTAGGCCATCTCGCGCAGACTTTCACCTCGCATCGCATCGCATGGCATCGCTTGCGACAGGCGCGCCGGGCTGGGTCGGGTCGGGGCAAGGCGAGGCGAGGCGAGGCCAGGCAAAGCGCGAGAGCCTTGACCGCGCCGCTGCGCAGCGCCGCTGCGGCGGCGGCTCGCTGCTCCAGAGCGCGCGCTCTCTTCACGGCTGACCTGGCGCGTGCCCTTCGTGGCCGGCGGGGCCAGTTGCTGTTGCCGCCCTAAGTACAGTTCTTGCGGCTATACGCGAGCCATGGCAACGCAAGCCATGGCAACGCAAGCAACACCAGCCAGGTCGCTGCCGCCTGCTGCCCTGCAGCTGCTGACGCGGCGCGACTGCCTGCGCGAGCGCCGGTGCGCCTGCGCGTCCACCGGCGTGCCCGCGCGCGAGACGCAGACGCTGGCGGCTGCGTGCGTTCGGCTGCGCACAGTCAAGGTATCAAGTAGCGCGGCAAGGGGGTGTGCACCGCGCAGGCAAGTGCCTTTCTATTTATAGAGACGGCCTTTGCTTGTTTGTGTGTGTGGCACACCGGGACCATTTCTTGTGCTCTGCACATCGACCATGCCATCGTACCGCTACATCGATTTGCAGCCTATCGCATGCAGTGGTGCAGCCGCCGGTTGATGCGATGCGCAGGCGATAGCTTGGTGCGACGCGTGCACAGGAAGGAAGAAAGTTGAAAGGAAAGGAGGAAGGGAAGGGAAGGGAGGGCCCGGGGACCCGCGCGCCCCCGCGGGAAAGGTGTGCATTGAACGGATCTCTTTCATGTAGTATGTATGAGGTGAACCTGAAGTTGGCTTGGCTTGTCTTGTTTGTGGCTTACCTTAGCTTGGCTTGGCTCTAGGCCTATATACTGTGATGCTTGATGGTTGATGTGCGAACAATGTGCGAGGAAGATATAAAGAGACGCGGATTTTGATGAGCAGCCAGCCACTCGCGACCAGACGAGAGGGCAGAATCATTAATTTGCCAGCTGCCAGGCGCGGCAGCCATGGAGATGCGCGAGACCGTGCGCAAGGCGCTCGACGCTGTCGAAGCGGGCTGCGAAGAAGTCGTCCTCAAAGACGCCCAGCTCACAGCGAACGAGCTCGCGAGGATCGTCGAGGTCTTGCAGAAAGACACCAAGGTACGAAAGCTTGACCTCTCCGGCAATCCAGAGCTCGGATCGCAAGCGGGCGATCTCCTGCGATCCTTGCTACAAGTCAACGCAAGCCTCGAGGAAATCGACCTCTCTGGCTGCTCAGGCATCGGGGCAAATGGTGTCGGCCGACTTGCCGGCGGCCTGCGCGTGAACATGTCCCTGCGAGCGCTGCATCTACGCAACACCGAGATCGGGGGCTTGATGGGCAGCAAGCAGTTATCACGCGCGCTGCGAGCGAATTGCTCACTGGAGCATCTTGATCTGCGCATGAACTCTCTCGGGCCCAGAGGCATCAAGCATTTGGCCAAGGCGCTGGCCAAGAACCAAAGTTTGCAGGTTCTCAACATCAGCGAGAACGACATCTCCGACGAAGGCGCCGTACTTATTTCTAAGACTCTGCGAGAGAACCGTAGTCTCGAGAAGCTCGATATGTGGCGCAATGGAATCGGCGAGCATGGAGCCTCGCATTTGCGCGAGGCCGTGCGCCAAAATTCAGTGCTGCAGACTCTTAACGCAGAAAACGTGATCCACCGAAACGATCACGCAAGAAGAGTCTTCCACAAACCACCTTCATCGCCAACCAGTCCTGGCGCCGATCCTAACGAGCCGGTGGACAGGCAGAGTGCGCAACTCTTTCGGTGTCTCTTTCTTCACACCACTGACGGCGACATGAGCTTTCGAACTGCTGGTGCAATCAGTGAAGAAGGCGAGGAGAACGAGGAGAACGAAGATGACGACGATGGCGATGAGGAAAGCGAAAGCATGGGCGCTGTCGCAGCGGGTGCGCACGAAGCGCAAGCCCTCACGATTGGTGCCCCCGACGCGCAGACCATGCTATGGGAAAGCATACCCATCGAGCCACTGCAATTCTCTCCAGAAGCTTTTCGTCTGGCGCGAGACGAGACAGATCTCTTTGTCTGGTGCGTTGATCGTCTCTCCGAAAGCGAGACGTATCGCACCATGCTGCATAATCCGCTGCGGACCTCAAGGCTGTGGCTACAAGAGATGCCGGGGGACCTTATCCCGATGGCGCACTTGATTATGAGCAACCGCGAGTCGCCTACCGGCGCCGAGATGGTGTGCACCAAAATCTTCAACAAGATGACCATTCATGAGGGTCGGCTGCTTTTCAAGGCCAAAGATAGCGCAGGGCGCACCTTTCGCTCGCTCGCCTCTGGCCATGCCAGTGACAACGTTGTAGCATGGGCAAAAGGTTACGGGACTTATCTCTTGCGGTACGACGTGCAAGACGGCCCCCCTGTACACGAGAGCAAAACGTGCGCCGTTCACTTTGCCACCGATATCGTCAACGAGCAGGAAGTGGCGCTAAAGATTATGAAAGACGCCGAGCAGTTTCGCAACGAGCTCATTTCGCGCGGGCTCATCTCGCCCAACGACAAGCTCGAGACCCTCTCCGATGTCTTGGAGGCCAGTCCAGAGGCGGAGAGCCGTCTGACCCACGTCGTCCCCATCGTGCGCGCTCATTGCGCCGACAAGTGCATTGTCATGCCACGCGCGACTCGCTCTCTCTTCGAGGCCATCAACACGGAGCAGTTTGTCGGTCGTCAGCTCGGGAAAATTCGCGCAATCGCGCATGCGCTTGCGGTAGCGCTGCTCGAGCTTCAGGTCCAAGGTCGGATTCACGCAGACATCAAACCACGGAATTTTGTCCGCGTTTCCAAGAGCTCACCGCAAACTTTTGAGGCAGCCAACGGCGCCTTGGACCTGAGTGCGAGTTGGCGCGGCACTTCGTCCAGGTCGGCTCGCAGCGACATATTTGATGAGAGCGACGATGTAGAAGTCGACGCAAACTCATCCTGCCCTGCGGGAAGCGAGGTCTGGCAGCTCATTGACCTCGACGCATCTGTCAAGCTCGGCGAACTTGCCGGCGAAAAGCACAGTAGTGGGTACTGCCCCCCCGAACTCGCTCGCAACCTCTTTCCCCATGGTGCGAGCGGGACCGTGGTGGCGGGTTCGGGATTTGATGTGTGGAGTTTTGGCGCGATCCTCTATCAGATGCTCTCCGGTACAAAGCTCTTTATGGTGGACGAGACGGACGACAACCTCGTTAATTTTCACGAAAAAGCCGAGCTTTGCAACTGGATTGCAATCGACCGCGACCGACTTGATCGCATCAACAATGTCGAGTGGCCGCGGTGGGAAATGGAATACGCCAAGGACCTTGTGCGTGGCTGTCTTATGGGTGACCCCTCGGAACGTCTGCAGCTTGCGGACGTTCTCAAGCATCCCTTTTTTACGACGGCTCGAGGCCGCGCCTCGCTGGCAGAACGCGTAGACGCTGCCGCTGCTGCTGCGAATGCTACTGCTGCTGTCACTGGCAATTCTTCTGGCACGAAAGCTTCATCGACGGAATCCAAAGACGAAGATGAACCAAGATCAGGGTCGTCGCCGCCGCCCATGGACGCCACGAGACGCATTCTGTCCTTCCGGGTCAAGGTCGAACAGCCGTCAGGGGGCGGCGCTGCACGAGCCAAAGGTCTTCCCCAGCGCAGACGCGCAGAGCTCGAGACGGTTTTCCCGCAGCGATATCATTACTTCCTCTCGCACATGCAAAAGGAGGCCGCCGGTATCGTCAAGGACCTATATCTGAATCTGACCGAGGCTCGATGTTTAGCATGGATCGACATGCATGCTGAGGATCTGACGCAGGAATCGATGCGCCAAGGTGTTGAGAACTCGAGCTATTACGTCCTTGTGCTTACGCGCAACGTACTTTTCCGGCCCTTTTGCGTAATGGAGCTCTTTTGGGCGATTCAACACCATGGCGACGAGTCGGAGCGACGTATCTTCTTTATTGTGGAAGAAGATTCGCGTTTTTCGCCTTGGAATCAGGATCTCGACGTGCCTTGGCTTTCCACGGGAGAGTTCGCCGAGGCGCTTCGGGCTTGCAAAGGGGCGGGATTGACCTCGGAGGATGAGGCAAGTCGCACCGAGGCGTTTCACGCAGCGCAGAGCGCGCTCAAGGCTGGTCTGCAATCTTTGTTGGAAAGTGATGCCCGTGCGGATCCTTGTCTTGGTATCGATGACATTCTGTGTGCCGCGAAAAAGTACGTGACACAAGGCGTTAAAATTCCGTACCGCCGCCGAGCTTTCGAGGAAGCGGCCATGATCGAGGAGCTGCTCGCAGTGAGCAGCTATTGCTCGCCGCACGCTTTGCGCGAGTCCGCGGCTGCTGGGGACCAGCTCTCGCAAGAGAATGCGACAGTGAAGGATGTCTATATCTTATACCACGAGAGTGGTGCTACCGTGGCCAAGGAATTGGCGAGCTCGATGCGAGAGAGTCCGGGTGTGCAGCTCCATGGCGATCATTATACGCTACAGCCGCAGGTACTTGCGACCGCAATGGTGCAAAAGCTGCAACGAAGGGTGAAAGCAGATGCATTGCTCATCATTCTCCTCAAGGACGGTTTTTTTAACAAGGGCAGCTCGCTTGTGCAGGAAGTCTTGCACTCTTGGGTATGCGAGCAGGGGCGACCCTTTGTCATGTTGCAATACGATTGGTCTTTTGGCGGGCCGGAACAAGAAGGGGTGCAGCCAGAGTTACGCTCTGCACTTTTCGATCTTACAGAAATCATGCCGTATCGTAAGCTTGAGCGCAAACATGAGCATCACGCCATGCTTAAGGAGACGAAGCGTCGACTCATGCTCAACGCCGCGAGATATGAGGCTGCATCAACGGCGTTAAGGAAAACCATGTTTGCTCATAAGTAGCTCTCCTCATGGAAGTCAAGTATTCAGAAGACAAGACGAGACAAGACGAGATAAGTCAGGACAAGACAAGACGAAAAGCAGGCACACGATTTAGGTATCTGCTTTTCACCGATATGCGGAAAAGGGACTTTTGCAGCATGTCTCCGTGAAAATATTAATTTGTTACCCTTTGATGTTGTTGCTACTCAAGAAAGAAACAAAAAAAAACGAAATGGTGAGACATCAGATTTCCTACCGTTGTACTTAGTAATTTGAAAACAAGGCTCGACGCAGTTATTTGAACTGCACTAACGCATTTGCCTTTTTCTTAGTGACCATGGCCGTGGCAAGGCTTACCACCGTGGGAATGGCCATGGCCGCCATCGTGCGAATGCCCATGGCCACCGCCGTGCGAGTGGCTCTCCTCGTGTCCGTGGCCATGGCAGGGCTGGCCGCCATGAGAGTGGCCGTGGCCACCACCAGAAATCTTCTCCATGAGCATCTGAAAGGCCTGAAAGCGCATCATGGACTCGGCGTCCTCCTCCGAAGGGTTCTCGAGGTAAGCCGAGGCCTCCTTGGGATCCATGGCCTGAAGCTTTTGCTGAAGCTTGAGACCCTCCTGCTGAAGGCCAACAGCAAACTTTTGGGCTTCCTCGCCCGAAAGAGTCGTGAGCTTCTTCATGATCTCCTCCTGAACGCGCTCAAACTTTGCCTCTCGCAGTTTGCGCATCACCCAGGCTTCCCTGCCGAGCATCAAGGTGCCCTCGACGTCGTCCTCGACCCGGGTAAAGTCCTCAATGTGTTTGGCGAGAACCGTCTTTTCATCCTCGTCGAGGTCGTCGCCAGAGAGGCGAAAGCCGGCGTTCATGACCGCGTTGGACGCCTTGGCCTGGTCGACGCCGTACTTTTCCCAAATATCCATGTACAGCTTGTCGATGGCGTCGCGCACGCGGGCGTAGCGCTCTTTGGTGACCTCCTCGTCCACGTCCGGGGTCGCAAGGGGCAAATCGGTCAGCTTTTCCTCGAGAGAGGTCTTGAACTCTGTCGACTTGAGCGCCTCCACTGCATCCCTGAAGAACCAAATGAGAAGCTCCGTGGAGACTTCTCCGTTAGCGGCGCCCGCTTTGGCGGCGTCGGCCGAGAGCGCGTCGGCATCCACGCCGAGGTCGAGATCGCCCATGATGGCCGCCAGCTCCTCGTCCTTGGTCCCGGACTTGAGCGCCTGCTTTACGAGCTCTTGGATCTTCGCGTCCTTCTCGCGACCCTCCTTCTTGAGCTCCTCCACGCGCGCCTGCAGCTCCTCTACGCGGCTCGCCATCTTCTCGTGTTCTTCTTCTTCTTGTCTTTCGCGAGCGATGCCGCCGACGGCGACGACAGATGCGCGCCTCTCGCGGCTGCGGCTGCGGCTTGCGGCGGCGGGCAGGGACTGCGGCTGCGGCGGCGGCCGACGCGCGCGCGCGCGCGCGTGCTTGCTGGCGTGCTTGCTGGCTGGCTGGCTGGCGGGCTTGCTCGCGGGCGGGGCTGTGAACGCTGCGAAAGCTGTTTGCTTTCGCCCTCTTTGGTGGTCGCTCGCTCCCTCCCTCCCTTGCTCGCAGAGCGGGATCAAGACGAGCAAGCAAGCGCGAGGAGTCAAATGGGTCAAAGACAATGGGTCAAAAGGCCTTTGGAAGGCCGAGCTACAACTACCGATGATCGACCAAGTTCTATTGCCGCCGCCCTTGCTGCACGAGCGCGAGGATGGCGTCGAGTTTGGCCTCCATGCGATCCATACGCGCGGCACGGGAGACCTCGAGATCCGCTCGACGCGATTGGTCGGCGAGGAAGCCTTCGAGACGGGCCTCGAGCTGGCCCATGCGGTTGAGGAGGGACAAATTCCCGCATCCACACGCATCGCGCTCCTGCGTTGACTGCTGCACAAGAGATGATTTTCGAGGAGCAAAGGTGCGGAGGACAAGACGTCTGCTTTCTTCTAAATTTCCAAAGAAGAAACGACCTGCAGCAGGGTTGTGCTCGTTGCTGTTGGCGAAATCACCGTCGTTTCCCACATTGCTCGATTCGCTCGAAGCAGCCTTTGCGTCCAATAGAACGTGGAGACGGAGGTTGAGAGGATGGCCTGTCGCAAGAGGACTCAATGCAACGCCTCGACAGACTGTATCCCGTCCAAGACGGACTTGCGCGAGCATTTTCGACCCGGAAAAAATCTCGACATGGGAGGCAAAGGCGATAGCAAACTGTGAGTCAGCGTGAAGGCCGGACACAAAGAGCGCAGACTCGCGGCGTGCCATGGTCTTGTGCTGCTGTGGGTCGGCTTCATCATTTGCAGCGATCCGTACAATGACTCGGGACACGGATGCAGAAAGCTGTGCCCGCTCCTTGGCCTGGGCTCCAGCAATATTCATGAGCGAGCCAAGAACGCCGCCAGGTGCCTCGGCTGGCGCTGTCTGCGCCGTGGCGGGACCTGTCGACACATTGAGTGCTTCTTTGAGACCAAATGAGTGCATGCTCTTCGATGCTCCGGCAGCAAGCTCTACGCTCTCGCGAACCTGATCAACAGCATGAGTGCCGCAGAGGGCGAGCACCCCCAAAGGCCCGCTCTCGAGGCTGCAGACGGCACCATGATGCGCAAGGTCCTTCCAGACGAGCGCGTCTACGCCCGCGCCTGCAGATGGCTCCAAACTGGCAACTTGCCCGAGTTGATTGCCGATGAAAAGGCGGGTTCCGAACCAGCAAATGGCGCGCAACGAAGGCGCCTCTTCGACGGACGTAGCGCGGAATGGCGCGCTTGTCTCACGAACAGGCCACACAAGAACGGCGCGGTCCTGCATGATGGCGAGCATTTCACCACTATCGTTCCATTTCAAGCGGCGGGCGCGAGCCTTTAGCGCGTATTCTTGCCCTATTTCGTCGGCAGACTGCGCATTACGATTCCACACGTGAATGCGATCGTCGGTACAAGCTGCGACGCATTCTTTGCTTGGCGCGATAAGGAGAATCGATTTGTTCTTGTGCTGCACCTGGAACACTTCTTGCCCTTTTCCGTCGCTAAAGGTCGTGTGTGCAGCAACGTCTTGTTCCATGTCTGCGACCATGACGCAGCCCTGACACGCCCAGACGAGTTCATTGGTCGCGTGAAGATCATTGTCATGTCTTCTCGACGTCGGCCTTGCGCGCACTTTACTCGAGCTCTGCACCTCTACGCACAGCTCGAGCTCCTCCGGCTCGGCCTTGCCCTCGCTCGTCTCGTCCAGTGGGCTCACGAGCGGCATCTCTCCTTCTCGCGTGGCGTCTGCTTCGACCGTCTTGTGCCTCTCGCGCTTCGCCCTGCGTTCAGACCAGGTATAGATTGGCTTTTTCAAGAACCCTCTTCAGGCCGGCCAAGAGCGTCGCAGATGTACGCGCCCCCGAAGCCGTCAAGATTGGCTTGTTGCTATCCTTGTTGTTGTTGCGATTGTTGCTGCCTTGGGACGAGGCGGCGAGGCCCCAGAAAAAGGGGGACGCGAATTGGGGGTCTCTGGGTGTACGTGAAACGGTTATCGCCTTTCTTGCTTGCTCACTTGCTTGCATGGACTCCGAGCGGGAGTCTCGCGCGGCAGTTCTGATCGAGCAAGGCAGCGTTACGCACATCGCAGGGGAGCGGGCGCAGCGCGAGGCGAGACACCCGCGTGCTCGCGAGCGCGTGCGAGGACGAGGAGGAGCAGCGGGGTCCGACGATGGAGTCCATGGACGCGGACACGATGACAGCAGCCCTCGCGGCATGCGGCATGGCCATGGCAGTGGCCCAGCTGGCGGTTCAGGCGAGGGCCACGCGCAAGGCGTGGCTGAGACGCCTTGCGAAGGCCAAAGCTGCGCTTGAGGAGGCCGAGCAGGCAGAGACGATCGAGGAGGACAGGGACACGGCAGAGATCGCGGCTCCGATTCCCGAGGACAGTGTGGACCTCAAAGAGCAAGAGCAAGAGCAAGAGCAAGAGCAAGAGCAAGAGCAAGAGCAAGAGCAAGAGCAGGAGCAGGAGCAGGAGCAGGAGCAGGAGCAGGAGCAGGAGCAGGAGCAGGAGCAGGAGCAGGAGCAGGAGCAGGAGCAGGAGCAGGAGCAGGAGCAGGAGCAGGAGCAGGAGCAGGAGCAGGAGCAGGAGCAGGAGCAGGAGCAGGAGCAGGAGCAGGAGCAGGAGCAGGAGCAGGAGCAGGAGCAGGAGCAGGAGCAGGAGCAGGAGCAGGAGCAGGAGCAGGAGCAGGAGCAGGAGCAGGAGCAGGAGCAGGAGCAGGAGCAGGAGCAGGAGCAGGAGCAGGAGCAGGAGCAGGAGCAGGAGCAGGAGCAGGAGCAGGAGCAGGAGCAGGAGCAGGAGCAGGAGCAGGAGCAGGAGCAGGAGCAGGAGCAGGAGCAGGAGCAGGAGCAGGAGCAGGAGCAGGAGCAGGAGCAGGAGCAGGAGCAGGAGCAGGAGCAGGAGCAGGAGCAGGAGCAGGAGCAGGAGCAGGAGCAGGAGCAGGAGCAGGAGCAGGAGCAGGAGCAGGAGCAGGAGCCAGAACACGTGCAAGAAAAAGAAGTAGTTGAGGCGACTGAGGCTGTTAGGGATGACGAAGAGACCCCGACTGCTGACAATGCTTCTGAGGAGGTGACTGCAAGCTCCACTTTGGATCGTCTAGCCGAGGACGATACCAACCTTCACCTTCCGGAGGAGACTGCTCCTGATTCCGAGCCATTGGCAACAGCTGTGTCAAAAGCTCTCGAGAACGAGTCACGGGAAACGTTCGACGAAAACAATGAACAAGAGGCGGAGACTCGTGTCGAGGCAGAAGACCCGCACACGCCGGAGCAGCAAGCCCCGCGACGAAGCAGGCGCTCGACAAGGTCCTCAATGGCGACCTCGGGCGCGAGTTCCAAGAAACGGAGCACAATGACGGCGCGTAAGACAAGAAGCACGCGGCCATCAGACACGGCCGACAAGGAAAACGAGACGGACCCTCGGCAGCAACTTTTGCCAGAAGAGAACAAGGATGAGGAGGAAAAACCACAAGAAGACTCGCTGGGCGATCTGGTGATGATGGATAAGGCAAAGCGCACCGCGCAGCGCAACAGCAAGAAAATGTCCTTTGATGCGGATACCGTGAGCGAGGCGTCCATGTCGTCGCGTCGATCTGCACGCGCGCGACGAGCACCTAAAATCTTTGAGCCTGAGTGGTGATCAATCGCAGGATTTTGCTTGGTCTGTTCGTTCGTGGCCAAGTTAAATTCTTTAATAAATCCTGCAAGCCGCCGGGCTCTTGAGAGGGCGCAAGGAAACGAAAAAAAGATGCGGTCGCTGAAAAGATTGTGTATTCCGAGCCAGGCAGGCTTGCAGAGGAGAAAAGTTTTTTAAAAGAAAGGAGCATGAATCAGAAGATCAAGGAACCACTTGTAGGCCTAGTTGTCGGAAATCAACAAGATGTTGCTCCAGGCGAAGGTGACGAGTACGCCAGCGAGACGAGACGAGTAGGGCAAGGCAAGGCGATGGGTGATTTTGGTGGAAGGGCAAGCTTGGGACGAAAGCGCGTGCGTATCGCGATGGTGTCCGGTGAAACGCGAGCACATCATTTTGCGACATCAAGAGATGCAAGCAAAATCCGGATGGAAATGCAAGAAGAGAGGAAGAGAGGATAGAAACTATGACACATGGGTATTTGTTATTCATCGCACAATCGCTTTCAGGTGTGCCGAGGAACCCGGAAAGAAGGTGCATGCAAATGCTTGCGGCGACATTTGTCTCGTTCGATCGCGCGCGCGCATCACAACACCTCTTCGCATGGTTCCATTGGGGCTTGTCTACTCGCCGAGGGATATACTAATTAATGGGCGGACCTGAGAGTCGTGTGTGGATGTGTCGATGAAAATGGAAAAAAAGAGCGCGTGCGTGCAGGACATGATGGATGGGACAGGGTCAATCAAACAACCGTGTATTCGTGTTGCACGCTCGCAGAAAGGAAAAAGGGGGGGGGGAGAAAACAAAAGCGCAGGGGAAAAAGGACGAAGCCTGAGAGCCGCTGCTGAACGGCTGGAGACGGAAGAGAAAAGGAAAGGCGAGAAAGAAGAGGTCATCTATCTGCCTGGTCGCCCACACTACGTGCAACCACCAAACAAACCTCTCTCGTGTCTCTCTCTCTCTCTCCGTCTTTGTGTGTGTGTGCGCGCGCGCGCAATCGCAAAGCGCTTGTTCCCTTGCTAGGGGAGCACGTTCTCGAGAAAATCGCGCGTGCGCTCGACACCCCAAAAGAGCGCGGCGTTGGAGGGGAAGGCGCGCACGACGGTCGCCATGAGGCCGCGGTAGAAGCCGCGGAGACCCTCAGTGCGCATGATCATGGCCGCCGTCTCACGCATGTTGAGCTTGGTGCTCGAGAAGAGCTGCTGCTGCGTCTTGATCGCGTCGGCCGGAAGCGCGACGAGCCAAAAGGCCGTGCCGCCGAGACCACCGGCCGTAAGGACTTGGGCATCGGTCGAAGTCATGAACTTGTTGCCATCGAGCGCGGCGCGTGCAAACTCGTAGACGCCAAAGAAGGCAATGTTGCCCGGGACCTCGCGGGCCACCGTGGCGCCCATGCCGTGAAAGAGGCCAGCGACACCCTCGCGCCGGAGAACCGTGGCGGCGCAGTGCATCGCAGAAGGGCCCTCGCCGGCCTGAACGCGGACCTTGACAAGCTCGATGGGGCAGAGGATGGCGCTGGCCACAATGGCAGCCATGCTGCCCGCGACGGCGCCCTTGCCGAGCGCCGCAGTCGCCTCGCTCATGGGGCGGTCACCAACCACGCGCTCGAAGATCGCGTCGGTGGTCTTGAGGATTTGCGCGTAGCTCATAAAGAGGACGGCATTCTCGAGGGCGTTGGCCAGGACGGCAGGGCCAGCGCCGGCGTAGAGGCCGTTCCAAACGCCGCGGGTCTTGACGAGCGAGACGAGGCAGCCCAGAGTGGACGTGGGCTTGGCCGCGTAACGCACCTCGGTGGTGGACTGCGCCTGCATCAGGACCTTGGCCGTGTCGAAGGGGTGGCCCACGGCCACGCAGCAGAGGCCTCCGATGGTGCCTGCCGAGAGGTCGACGAACATGGGCTTGGCATTTGCCACAAGCGCCGCGAGACCCCCGCTGCCTGCCTCCCTGACGTCGAGTGCGCCGGCAGGCGCAGCGCCAGTGGTGGCGCCAGAAGCTCCAGATGTGGCCACGGTCATTAGCTGCCTGGCTGCCGGTAGGCTTGCCCGCTCGCTCGCTTCGCCGCTCCTGTCCCGCCCGGCTGGACGCCTCGCTGCTGCTGCTGCTGCTCGCTGCTTGCTCGCTGCTTGCTTGCTCGCTCGCTTTGCTCTGTTTTGCTTGGCTTCGCTTTGCTCTGCTGTACTTCGCTTTGCTTGCCTCGCCCGCGGTTGTCACTAGCTAGGCCCAGGTCGCGGTCCTCGCTCCAATCGTTGTGGTTCTGCTGCTCGCCTCCGCTGCCGAGGTCTCTCCTCCCGCTCGACGTCTCCGGCCGGGCGGTACTGCCGCCGCGACGGCCGAGGCGCCACGCCCGCGTGCCTCCCCTTGAGCGCCGCGCCGATCCGGTGCCTGTTCGCGCCTTCCCTTGCCGAGAGGCGCCGTGCGGTGCGGCTCGTCCCGGCTTTCGTGGCTCCCGCGGCTGCGCTTCCCGGCGCCTTGCGCGCCTTGCGCGGCCTAAAACCGGTTAGGTTTGCGCCGTTCTGGTTAGGGTCGCGTGCCCGCGGCGCCGCGCCCGCGCCCCCGCGCGCCGCCGGGTCCGGTGCGGGCGGTTTTCCTTCTCAAGTAACGAGGGGAGCGTACGGGACCCGGAGCGAAGCTTCGACTTTTGGGGATTTTTTTTTCCGCGCGCCGACTTGCTGAACGGCGAAACGCGCCGTCGAGAGCGGTGCCGGCTCCAGCGACCCGCTCTTGCGAGGAGGTATAGCATAGCAACAAGGATGTGCAGACCAGGCTGCGGCGAGAAGGCGCGCGACCATTGATTGGCTGGATTGCGGAACGGTTTCGCGGCGGCCTCCTGGGAGGGAAACCTGCGAGAGAACGAATAGCCAGCCCGCAGGCGTCTGCAGAAGATGTCGTCGTGGGGGAGAAATGGACGGCTCCGAGACACTGCGGCGAAGAGAGCGGGAAGAGAGCGACCCGGGGAGCAAGGGACAGAGGACGTCCACCTTGGCCGGCATGGCGAGGCGAGGCGAGGCGAGGCGGGTGGCCAGAGGCAGCAAGCGAGCCCGGAGGGGCGCCGATGGGTGGATGCGGGAAGGGGGGGCGATGCCGAGCGAGACACGCGAGGCCATGCGGGCAAGGGGCGGCCGGCTCGTGGCGCAGAGAGGAAATGTGCGCCTTGGATGTGTGTAGGGCCATGGTATAGTAGTTTATGTGCGAGGAATTTCATCCTCATGCGCGGGCAAGAGAAAGAGCGAGACAATGTGCGCTGAGACCAGCCGAGGTAGTCAGTCGACTTGAGAGACAAAAGGCACAGACCCGGGATCAAAGCCAATCAAGCCGCACGAGGTACCATGCGGTAGCTGACTCACGGGCTGAGCTGTCCCCTGTCGTGACGCACAACGCAAAACTAATCAGCACATGTATACGCAACGCATTCACTTGCGTCCGTAGCAAAATGAGCAGCGAGTCAGCTCTGCCTAGACTCAAAGTTACTTGAGGTGAGAGAATACATGCTCAGAACGATGTGATTGAAGAAAAGACGCGCGCAGCGGCGTAGCCTGTGACAGACGGCCTTGTGCGCAACGATAGTATTCTTGTACAAGAAGTGCTGGCAATAACTAGGTCGGAGCAGTCCTTGTCTGCCTTTTGCTAATAGCGAAGAGCCTCTTGTGCACTACGCTCTGGCCATTTTCACATCTCAAGAAACACCATCTGTCCTTTCAAGCAACCTGCCTCGTGTACAGCTTGCATCGAACTCGCGTCGAACTCGGAATAAGAGAGACTCGTATGTACAATATTATTTGAAAGTATACAAATTCGCTTCGTGTGCGCCTAAGGAATTACGCCTGTCGCTTCCTGTAGCACACGGCTTTCGAAGATGCCTGATATGCGCCCATGTACTCCTTGTGCAGCTCGCAGCGCCCTTGACCGTCCTCAGGGTAAGCACCCTCCGGCATGTACATCGGGTCAATGTCCTGGAACTCGTAGTACTTGCACCAGTCATAGTCCGAGCATGCCTGGCGGCACTCGTACTCGGTGCACGGCTTCTTGGCGTTGCACTCTGTTTTGTACTCGCCGCTGCCGTACGGGTAGCCCCAGTGGTCGTACTCTTCGCGGCAAAAGCCATGACCGACGAGCTCGTATTCGTCTTCCGGCGCGGGATCGACAGGAGGCTTGACGTGGCACTTTTCCCAATCAGACGTCATGTACGCCTGGACGCACTCGTTGCCGTCTGCCTTCTTGTAGGCGCCGACGTAGTCGTGGTGGATCTCGCACTTCTCCTTGTGTGCGTTGTACTCGTAGCCGGTGCATGCGGTGCCTTGCTCGTAGCAGAGATCGGCGCAGTCCGACTTGGTTGCAACGTGCTCGTAGAGCTCAAAGTCGCCCTTGCCGACGGGCTTGCCGTGCGCGTCGTACCTCTCGCGGCAAAAGCCATTGCCGAGTTTGCGAAAGGCGAGACATGTTGGCTGTGTGTGCTTGATGGTCTTGGTCTTGGCTTCTGTGGCGTTGGAAGCCTGGGCCGAGGCGCCGAGGACGGCCACACTTGCGCGCATCCTTTCTGTTCTGGGGATTCTTACTTGGAATTACTTGTGGTGTTGCTGAGGTTTGCTTTGGAGGGCTTGCTTTGAGGCTTGAGGTTTGCGTTTTGCTGATGCTTGTCAGCTTGCGATTTTCGAGGCCGATCAGCACCATTTTCCGCTAACTACGTTCTCTTTCTATCTCGACCATGTTCCAACTCGCAGAGCCGGACCCCAGCACACACCAGCTAGCTCTCATACTAGCACCCTCCTACTGGTCTACTAGATGGCGATAGCCAGATAGCTCTGTCTTCCTTCCCCCTTTTTCGCATCGGGCGCTCCTTCGAGTTCATGTACGCAAGCAAAGGCCAAGGCGTTGGCCTCGCGTGCATCGTACAGCTCGACTCCGCCGTCCATGCACAGGCTGTGACACCACGTATACGCGCTCACGTCCAGCCAGCCAGCAGCTTTGATCTCATCACATCGGTCAGCGAAGTCATGCGTTGGTCACCAGTTACTCGACTCGCTCTCCCAGTCAATAAATAAAGAGGCAGACGAGCCAGTCGACGGTGTTGTGAAGTGAAGTGAAGTGGAGTGAAGTGGCACTTCTGGCATCGTGCGCGAGGGCTCCAAGGCCCGTCATGAGGCCAACAACAACCAGAACCAGAACCTTAAAGCAAACCTTAAAACAAACCTCAAAGCAAATCTCAAGCCAAGAAACACAAAGCCAAACACCCCCAAAGCAAACCAAAGCCAAACACTCCCAAAGCAAAAGCAAAAGGAAAAGAAAGATGGAGATGAACATGCGAGCCAGCATTCTTCTCGTCCTCGTCATGGCCGTTCTCGCCACCATGAGCGAGGCAGCCAGCCTGCGCTCCAAGGCCCAGACCACCTTGCAAGACTCCCGCAAGCTCACCTCGCACCCGCACAAGCCCATCTGTGTGGCCTTCAAGAAGCTCGGTGACGGCTTTTGCCGTGAGAAGGTCGACCACTACGGCAACCCCGTCGGAACCGGAACCTTCAATCTCTACAAGCATATCGAGTCCAAGAGCGAGTGCGCCATGCTCTGCTTCGAAGATGAAGACTGCACCGGCTGGGAGTACGACAGCCGCAGCCATCGCAAGACGTGCGAGGTGCATCGTGGCGAAGTGGGCGCCTACAAGGCCAAGCATGGCGTCGAGTGCTACGAAGCGTACAAGACGGCAGACGAGAGCGAGTGCTTTACGCCTCCCCGGCCGGAGCCCGAGCCGACGTGCGAGTACAAGCTAGTGGGCAATGGCTACTGCCGTGAAGCCTACGATTACCACGGCAACCCGTATGGCTTGGGAGACTACAAGACGTACTGCAACAAGAACAAGCCGTGTGTGGAGGACAAGTGCCGCGAAGCCTGCACGGGCTACGAGTGGTGCAAGTACTACGAGTTCAAGCCGATCAACCCTGACAACCTTCCGTGGGGCACTCACATTGAGGAGGGTGCGGGTCGCTGCGAGCTGTACCGCGGATACATTGGCGCGTACAAGCCGTCCTCCAAGGCAAAGTGCTGCGCGAAGAGCTGCTAGAGTAGATCCAAAAGGTCCATTGTACATAAAGAAACTCGAAACATGTTTTATATCGCCACATTGATGTTCATGACCTTGGGAAAAGGTAATTCGAAGAGAAGGTCTTGAGGCCATCGTCCTTGACTCTGATATGAATGAAAGAGTACGGGGCGTCTCATTCAGACCCAGTGCGGCTTGATGCATTGAAATCAGAAACTCGAATGAGGTTTTTCAAGCTCGCGTAAGAGTTTGTGAGCGATGAGTCAGATCAAAGCAAAAGCCCAACATGATGTCTGCGAACGAATGGTAGCTTCGCACGTCACAAACGCTCATGAATGCAGATGCTATTTACACATCTTGAATCGTCTGTAAATGCCGACCTGCGTCGCGACTTACACTGCGGACAAGTATCTTTCAAAGACAAAGTTTGCACTTGGACGAATATCTTCCATGCCAAGAACAAACTGATCGCTTACTGCGAACAGCAAAGCAGCGACCTAACATGGAACATCATTGAGTCCAGAGGCCATGCAAGAGCTGATGTATCAATCTCCAATACAACGCTCTTGATTGCAGGCAATGTCTCGCGGGCGTTCTTGTGTTGTTTTCGTGATCCGCCACCAAAAAAAATGGAAACAAAAGTTGAAATGTATGTACATTGTTTGGTTCTTATCCGGAAAGTTACATTGATGCCTAATGTGAGCCTCAGACCTGTCGCTTCCTGTAGCACACGGCTTTCGAAGATGCCTGGTATGCGCCCATGTACTCCTTGTGCAGCTCGCAGCGCCCTTGACCATCCTCAAGGTAAGCGCCCTCCGGCACGTACATCGGGTCAATGTCCTGGAACTCGTAGTACTTGCACCAGTCATAGTCCGAGCATGCCTGGCGGCACTCGTACTCGATGCACGGCTTCTTGGCGTTGCACTCTGTTTTGTACTCGCCGCTGCCGTACGGGTAGCCCCAGTGGTCGTACTCTTCGCGGCAAAAGCCATGACCGACGAGCTCGTATTCGTCTTTGGGCGCAGGGTCGACAGGAGGCTTGACGTGACACTTTTCCCAATCAGACGTCATGTACGCCTGGACGCACTCGTTGCCGTCTGCCTTCTTGTAGGCGCCGACGTAGTCGTGGTGGATCTCGCACTTCTCCTTGTGTGCGTTGTACTCGTAGCCGGTGCATGCGGTGCCTTGCTCGTAGCAGAGATCGGCGCAGTCCGACTTGGTTGCAACGTGCTCGTAGAGCTCAAAATTCTTACTTGGAATTACTACTTGTTGTTGCTGAGTTTTGCTTTGGAGGGCTTGCTTTGAGGCTTGTTGTTTGCGTTTTGCTGATGCTTGGCAGCTTGTGATTTTCGAGGCCGATGAACGCCACCCTCCGCTAACTACGTTCCCTTTCTATCTCAACTTTGTTCCAACTCGCAGAGCCGGACCCCAGCACACACCAGCTAGCTCTCATACTAGCACCCTCCTACTGGTCTACTAGATGGCGATAGCCAGATAGCTCTGTCTTCCTTCCCCCTTTTTCGCATCGGGCGCTCCTTCGAGTTCATGTACGCAAGGACCAAGGCGTTGGCCTCGCATGCATCGTACAGCTCGGCTCCGCCGTCCATGCACAGGCTGTCACTCCACGTATACGCGCTCACGTCCAGCCAGCCAGCAGCTTTGATCTCATCACATCGGCCAGCGAAGTCATGCGTTGGTCACCAGTTACTCGACTCGCTCTCCCAGTCAACAAAGGAAGAGGCAGACGAGCCAGTCGATGGTGTTATGTTGTGAAGTGAAGTGAAGTGACACTTCTGGCATCGTGCGCGAGGGCTCGAAGGCCCGTCGTGAGGCCAACGACAACCAGAACCAGAACCTCAAAGCAAACCTCAAAGCAAACCTCAAGCCAAGAAACACAAAGCCAAACACCCCCAAAGCAAACCAAAGCCAAACACTCCCAAAGCAAAAGCAAAAGCAAAAGAAAGATGGAGATGAACATGCGAGCCAGCGTTCTTCTCGTCCTCGTCATGGCCGTTCTCGCCACCATGAGCGAGGCGGCCAGCCTGCGATCCAAGGCCCAGACCACCTTGCAAGACTCCCGCAAGCTCACCTCGCATCCGCACGAGCCCATCTGTTTGGCCTTCAAGAAGCTCGGTGACGGCTTTTGCCGTGAAAAGGTCGACCACTACGGCAACCCTGTTGGAACCGGAACCTTCAACCTTTACAAGCATATCGAGTCCAAGAGCGAGTGCGCCATGCTCTGCTTCGAAGATGAAGACTGCACCGGCTGGGAGTACGACAGCCGTAGCCATCGCAAAACGTGCGAGGTGCATCGCGGCGAAGTGGGCGCCTACAAGGCCAAGCATGGCGTCGAGTGTTACGAAGCGTACAAGACGGCAGACGAGAGCGAGTGCTTTACGCCTCCCCGGCCGGAGCCCGAGCCGACGTGCGAGTACAAGCTTGTGGGCAATGGCTACTGCCGTGAAGCCTACGATTACCACGGCAACCCGTATGGCTTGGGAGACTACAAGACGTACTGCAACAAGAACAAGCCGTGTGTGGAGGACAAGTGCCGCGAAGCCTGCACGGGCTACGAGTGGTGCAAGTACTACGAGTTCAAGCCGATCAACCCTGACAACCTTCCGTGGGGCACTCACATTGAGGAGGGTGCGGGTCGCTGCGAGCTGTACCGCGGATACATTGGCGCGTACAAGCCGTCCTCCAAGGCAAAGTGCTACGCGAAGAACTGCTAGAGTAGTCGTCGGACACGAATTGTATACATAGATAAACCAACAACCAAGCTCCATCCTGCTCATCTCTTTCCCTTTCTCGCACCGTCGCGAGCCCCAGTTTCCCAGACCCCCAATCTCAAGACCTCAATTCCACGGACCCCAATTTTCCCTAACCCTAGCCGTTCTGGTTAGGTTCTCCGAATTTTCCCGAGGCGGTTTTCCCCTACCAGACCCCAGGCCACAAACCGCCCCCTGCAGAGACACGTCCCACGGGGTCCGGTGCGCGCA
>KN805446.1:47619-73874 GCA_000818945.1 Schizochytrium sp. CCTCC M209059
GCTTTCGCCGGAGGTTTTTTCCCAAGGGGGGGGGGGGGAGGCGGGAGGAGGGGGGGAAGATGGCGGCGGGAAAGGGCAAGAAGCAGCGCGGCGCGATGAAGAAGTACTTGGAGACGATGCTGGAGATAGGGCGCGAGGATAAAGGCGCGAGGGAGAGCATCGCGAATAAAAGCGAGGCAGAGACCATTGACGCGCTGATGCTCGAAATGGCCGCGGCGAGGTGGCAGCTCGACATGCTCAAGGTGCTGCCGCAGACCATGTCGTCCAAGCAGGTCAATGACTGCATGAACGAGAGCTCGCGCGTGAAAATCTTCGTCACCTTTTCTCACATCAGAAAGTGCGCACGTGACCCCGACATGCTCGTTGAAATGCTCGAAGATTTCAAAGAGACTGTTCAGAGCCTTGCGCTTCCGGACGACGTCTCGCTGATGCGCGACGTCGTCATCAAAGAGTACGAGATTCAAGCCGTACTGGCCCGCTTTGCCGGCGAGGTTCCTGTGGTCGTGCAAAAGGCTGCCATGCGCGCCCATGGCGATAATGATGGCGATAGCGACAACGAAGAGAACATGGCGGACGACAGCGACGACAGCGTTGACGAAGTTAAGGCCGCCAAGACCAAGGCAGCCAAGGCGAAAGCAGGCAAGACCTCTCGAAGCAAGTCGCGGCGCGATGACAACGACGACGACGACGACGACGATAGCGATTATGACGATGGCAGTGACGAAAACGGCGCTGATGATAATGACGACGACGACGACGACGACGACGACGATGACGACCTTCCCGCGTCAAAGCCGCCCGTCACCAAGGCTTCGCTTCGAGCCCTTCGCGAAGCCATCGACACGATTCTTAGGCCTCCCGAAGATGACAGTGTCGAGACAGAAAATGACCCAGAACTCGCCGAGACCTCGCCCGCCGCGGCCGCCTTCAAAATGGCGCGGGAGGCGCTTGAGAACGTCTACAGAGCCTTCAAGGCCGCGCAAAAGACCTCGCGCTCTCGCTCAAATCAAAAGAACCACGAAAAGGCAGTGCGAGAGGCGCAAAATATCTTTGCCGAATTCGAGGCTTCGCACCGCTGGGACCACTTTATTGCCCTCCTCGAAGAATTTATGCGCTACTGCCAAACCTTTGCCATCCCCAGCACACCACGGCTCCTGCGCCTGCTCCGCAACGGATCGTATCAATCCCATGCACCTTCCGACGAGAATCTCGTGGGAGATCAAGGTGTCGTTGGCGACGTGGCGGATCCCTTCGAGGACGGCCCAGCGACGCCCCAGGATCAAGTGAAAAAGCCCAATGCCGCCGGGCAATCATCGCCTCCCCCGCTGCCCCGTAGTGCGGCCCCTGCGCCTCGTGCTCACGCGTCCGTCTCTGAGATGACCTCGGGCGGTTTCCGTCCGTCCACACTTTTGCGCCAAATGAAGCTCGACTTTCTGCGTCGCGGGAATCATTCCGAAGCTGACTGGGCCGAAATTTGCGAAATGACCCCGATCCAGGCGCGCGAAAAGGTCACCGACTTTGTGCAGAGCGCCGTCGCTGCAAACTCGCACGCCTCCATGCAGGACCATGCGGGTTCTCGCGGCTCGTACATGCCTCTCACACAGTCTCAAGACCACCATGACGATGTGACCGCCCACCATGCCCACCAACATTCCATGGACGTAGACGGCATGCAACAGCTCACACAGGGCCCTGCCAGCGACGACGAAGTCCTGAGCCAACATCTGAAGCACCACCAGCAGCACATTGCGGGCCATGTCGACCATGTTGATCATGTTCCCGACCATGACGATGACGACGAGGATGATGACGACGGACACACCGTTGTCGATGACGCCAAGCGTCTCCGCCAGCAGTCGAGGCACAGGCGCGCCAAAGTCAGAGATCCAATCGAGGTATTGATGCTCGGGGGCAAGCCTGGACAGACCATTGATGTCTCCCCGGGCAGCACGACTCTCGGCGTTCGCCCGCGCACGGCGCCAAAGCGCAAGCTGATGTACGACTCCAACGCCGAAAACGACTCGCCATTTGCGTCGCAGTTTGACGACGAAGCAAACCGTCGCGCGTCGTTCTCGCAGGTTGCCGCCGCGAGGACCGAGGAACTCTTCGAAAAGGCACTTGCGCGCAAACGCCGCAAGCCCATTCCCTGGTCTGCAAAGGAAAACGAGGTCCTTGCAGAGGGTGTTCGTGTCCATGGCTCGGGCAACTGGGCCGCCATTCTCAGAGAAGATCGGGAGAGCGCCGACCCTGTGTTTCACAAATCAAGAACCAGTGTATCCCTTAAAGATCGAGCTCGCAACATTATGCTAAAAAAGCAGCGTGAGAAGAAGGCACAGGAAGAGGCTGGTGCTCACGCAGACCAGTAAATAGTCGCCACTGAAAAAAGACGTAACTGAATTGTTGTGAACAAGCACTTTGTACCTTGCTCGTCAGCACCACTGCGAAGGCCATTTTTCCGTGCCGGTTTTTCTCTTGACGCTGAGTGCTTTCCCGCCGCTTTCCCCTTTTATTGTGTACTACCATTGTTATCGCCGACGTCTATCGAGCCTGCCCTCGCTTTTCATCTCGATGCGCTCCACTGGCCTGCAAGAGGCGCCACTCGTCGCCTAAAACTTGCGATAATACTGTATACGTCTGAGTCCGCATCCCAATCCTCTCCTCGGGTCCGCCAGAGGGCTAGCGCGTCGTCAATGCCACGATCGATTTTATCCATCTTTTCCGTGGCCTTGCGGCGAAGCTGCATGGCGAGCTCAACGCAAAGTAGACCAAGAATGCAATACAGACCGACCCTTGGCGCGGCGCGCGGAACAGCTGCATGAAAAGCTAAATGGTGGCCGGCGTCAAGACAAAACGAGGTCCCTGGCACCACCTCGGAATGCTGGCAGGCCCGTAGCACAAGTTGTACGTAAACTACTAGTTAGAAATAGGAAGCAAGGAAGGCCCCGTGGGTTTCGTGGTTGCGAACAGCCGCGAACGGAGACTCTAACAGGGCAAACCTCAAGCGCACTGCAACTGCACATCCATCCCAACGCACACGTGCCCAAGCGAGCGAGCAAGCGCGTAGCAGCTAGAGGGGGAAAAGGACCGAGACGATGCTCGCAGCGGCGCGACGTGGATGCGTGCTCGCGCGCGGCTCGGTGCAGCAGTCGCAGAAGCGCGGCATGGCCGGCATGGCGCACGAAGAGGTCGTCGCGCTGTGGAAGTCCGCCAAGGCGGTGTGCTTTGACGTGGACAGTACCGTTGTCACTGAGGAGGGCATCGATGTGCTTGCCGAGCACTGTGGAGCTGGTAAGTCGTTTTCAACTTGGGGGAAATGCAGGATTGTCCCCAATTGATAAAAAAATGCACGCGCAAAAGACTAATGAAAAGCGCATGCACGTGTAATGTGTGCAGGCGAAGCCGTCGCGGCCTGGACGCGCAAGGCCATGGGTGGCTCGGTACCCTTCCACGAGGCGCTTGAGGCGCGTCTCAACCTTTTTGGTCCCTCTGTCAAGGATATTCAGGACTGCAACACCAAGCACCCGCTCGAGCTCACCCCGGGCATTGCCGACCTCATCGCCACACTCCACGAGCGCAACGTCCACGTGTACCTGGTGTCAGGTGGCTTCCGCCAGATGATCAACCCGCTTGCTGATATTCTCAACATCTCGCGGGATCGCATCTACGCGAACAATTTGCTTTTCAAGGACGACGGATCCTTTGCTGGCTTTGACCCTGAAGAGCCGACGTCGCGCGCTGGTGGAAAGGCCAAGGTCGTGCAGACCCTCAAGGAGGTTCACGGCTACGACCCCATTTTTATGATTGGCGATGGCGCCACCGACATGGAGGCTCGTCCTCCGGCAGACGCCTTTATCGGCTTTGGTGGCGTCGCTGTTCGCGAGGTTGTCAAGGAGGGTGCTGATTGGTTCGTCACGGACATGAGCGACCTCATCAAGCCCCTCAAGGAGTAAATACGGAGACCGATTGACTGCTCGCGTAGCCTCCCATTGATTGAGCGTGAACAACACGAACCTAACACTTTTCAAATTAGCTCGCTAGTCTTTCACGATCGTTTTTCTTCTGACCCCAGGGCAAGTTGCCTTGCGCTCACGCCTGGACCACACCGAAAGAGGCCGATTGCCTTTTCAAGGCGTGTGACAAGCATAAATCGTCGCATTCTTCCTCGCTCTCATTCCCACTTTCGCTGTCGCTTTCGCTTTCGCTTTCGCTGTCGCTGTCGCTGTCACTTTCGCAGTCGCTGCCGCTTTCGCTGTCACTTTCACTTTCACTTTCATCATCACTTTCGCGTTCGCGTTCAAACTCGTGGCTGGTGCTGGTGCTGGTACTGATTCTGCGGGTGTCGGCAATTTCGCTGCTGCTACTAAAATAAGTTGTGCTAGTCGGAGATCCTTGTATCTGGGGTGCAAAGAATGGACGCTGCGCGTGCACACGTGATTCGAGGGTCGCCAAACGATCAGGATCATGGACTTCATCAAGGAAACTCAAGAGCGCCGCATGCGCACCAAAGCCTCCAACACGCATTTCATCGTAAATGTCCGCTGACGACCGATCATCCTGCAAACGACTGCGTCCATTGCCAGACCCGGACTCATGCTTCCGCCTACCTTTTGACGTGTGCATACTTTTTCGAAGCAAACCGAGATACCGGTCGTCGTACAAACCGTCGAGTGCCTTCATAAAGACTTCGTGCCGTCGGGCGTCCCGGCTCTCAATGCTCACCTCATGGGCGCGACGGCGTGAACGGAGGATAGCCAAGTTTTTTGCGCGCTTGAGGCCTGCTAGAGCTACGCGGGGATCCTCCTTTTGCGAACGCTGCCGGGCGACGAGACGACAACTTGCAGCATATTCAAGGTCCTCCATACTTTCGCGGCTCTTATCAGGCTCATAGCTCAAGCCTCCTATCTCCCGAGCAAGTCTTTCCTCTCGAGCACGCTGCAGAAGCTTCTCGCGAAAGTTCTCTGCGCGCAAAGTAACGTTGTTCATATCTTCCGTACCATGCGAAATGCGCTCCTCCTCCAAGTTCTCTCTCTTTTCGTCATGGAGAGTCACAGTGAGCTCAGTCCCATCATAGCAGTCTGTGTCTCCTCTCCAAGATCTCGCAGCTCTCGAGATAATTCGCGCCTGTCCCTGACGATAGCGATCCAATCTTTCCAACAGGTCCCATACAAGTGTGTGCGAACCATATTGAAGGTCTTGTCTTCGCCACATTTGTGTGCATCTCTTGTGCCAGCGCTGCAGATAGTAAGTTGCCAACTGACCGAGTGATGTGCATCGCGCGAGGACGCGTCGCTTAAGAGTCAAACAATGCTGACTTTGGGCTCTCCAAACGTGGAACGACCGTTTGAGATCTTTCTGCCCGAGTTGGCAAGAGAGCGCAGCAAAGCAACCGTGAAGGATTCGTCTCTCTCGCAGTGCAGTGACTGCAAGATCTGCGCCTTCTTCGAAAGCTGCGCAGATACCTGTATGATGCATGAGTCGGTTCCAGCCGTTGCGTAAATCTATGCGATCAAATAGTCGAGCCCAGAGCTTGCGTATTGTGAACCAGAGACGCCATTGGCGCAGGACTTGACGCAAAAGGCGCTTTCTTGCAAATGGACGCATACGCGCATTCGCTGCGTATTCCCACTTTCGTTGCGACGAAAGACGGCACTCGTTCCAGTGCCTAAAAGACGTTGTGACCCGGTGTCGTGACATTCGCGCACGCACAGCAGTCTCCAAGGCCTCGCGTTCGACGCCATTTTCACGCGCAAGCACCGCCCAATGCAGTATGACCCGCGACAATGTTTTGCGCTGTGATCTTCGCAACGCCAAAGACCATGAGCGCCATGCTCGACTCAATTTCTCACGCATCCATCGTGTGATGCATTTCCCCACAAGTACTTGTCTTCGTTTACGCTGCGCAACGGCCACGGTCCACGCCTGCATCGCATGCCTTAGTGTTGACACGCGTTTGGCGTGCAGCTCTAGCTGGTCTTGCAGGATTCTCTTCCTTAGTATCGCCACGCCAAACGCGGCAAATTTCACCTGGCGCGCCGTGCAGCTCACCGCTTGCGCAGCGCTATTGCCGCCTCCTCCTCCTCCAGCATCCCGCCATCTCGGTCTCCCAAGGCTGCCTCGTGCAGATACCGACCGCATGCGCCTCTAACTCTGCAGGAAATACACAATGACTTTTGCGCTGGCCCAAGTCCTCGCAGCTCGCAGCCCTGCGCATGTGCAGACGAATGGGACGCCTTCTTATTAGATACATTGCGGACGAGGCGAATGTGCCGCCACTACCGGACGTAACGGAAAGCCCCCATTCTTCTGCCTCCTTGTGCCAATGCCACCAGTCTGTTGCCGTGACTTTACTATAAGAAATGTGACATGTATCGATTCTTGTAATGTTAATGTCCTACACTAATTGATGCACACATTTTGTGGACTTCTCATACCTGACTAATCAAAAAAAGTTATACTATGTAATTTTTATCGCATGAGTCTGGTAAGATATGGTGCAACTGTTACCAATAACACTGGAAAAAAGGTTTAAAGTACTGATTTGGCGCGGTGTCCGGTAGCAGGGAGCGCACGCGCCAGAGGACTGCAAAATGCGCGGTGGCGTCGCGGCGTCAGTCATTCACGCATCGAGAAGCAGCGGCGATCTATCTTGCCCGCGACGCAGAAGAGGCGGACGCAAGTACGTGACGCCGCGGGGGACCGCCCGCTGACCACGAAGAAGAAGACGGCGAAGGCGACAAGGCGACGGGAAGGAAAGAGGCGGCGGCGGCGGCGGCGGTGGCGGCGGCGGCGGTGGCGGCGAAGAAGAAGGGAGAGGAAGGACGAGAAACTGACGAAATGAATCGCGCGTACACAGGTTCCCGGTCGAAAAAACCAAAGAGAAAATGTCGGACGATCCCGTGGACCCCCGCCCGGAGATTGAGGAGGCGTGCAAGCCGGGCTGCCAAAAGTACTGGAAGGAGTACGAGGCGTGCGCAGAACGCGTGCAGGCAAAGGGCGAGGGCCACTGCAGCGGTCAGTACTTTGATTTCTACCATTGCATTGACGCGTGCGCCGCTCCCAAGGTCTTTAAGACCGTCAAGTAAGCAAAGCCCTCTCCTCGCTTCACAAGTGATGTTTCTTGCTAGCTCGACCCCACCCACACGCGGCGGGCGACAAGCAGAAATACCCAACAAGTTTACTTACTAAACGGATTACAGCGACACTGTGCCTCCTGTCTGATCTTCGTCCCGCCAAAGGCGCTCTTGATGTTCTGCACCAAAGAGAGTTGACCCTTGATTACCCCCGACTCTCCCTGACTCGCTGCGCCGCTGCGGCCGTATTCGCACGCGAACAGCATCATGCAGCTTCTCCCACTCGTTATGTGGCCGGTTGAGATACTTGAAGTGCGGAAACAACCTGACGTTGAGCTCCTCGACGAGCGTCGGGTAGCTTGCCATTGTGTGCGAGGGCTCCGCACAAAAGCGCCACGCCCATGACGCTGCCGCGGATGTCGAGTACGTCTGCGTCAGCGCCTGGGCCGCAGCTTGAGACTTGCGCGACTCCAAATTTAGCTCAAAGTCCCGACTTTGCATCCGAAGCGCACCGGACCTTCGGTGAGAGTTCACATAGACAAGCGCTTGCAAAGCACGCACGTAAATGCGGAAATTGTCCTCCTCAGAAAGACCCTCCTCTGCGATCTGTTGCGCTAGGTAACTTGAGTGCCCTGTTAATGGTGACGCCGAAGAAGAGCCGCCTCGAGTCTCACTGCTCTCGCCTTCCACCTCTGCAAACTGGCGTACCCCAGTCACTACCGCTGCGTCAGAGCTCATCGTTCTTGTCGTTGTCGCTGTCGCTGATGCTGTCGTCGTCGTCGCTGTCGACGCACCAAACGACATTTGCGGAAGACGACTGAATACCGCTGAAGCGAGCGAAGAGAGCATGCCTGCCTTGTCGAGGGCGAGCTTTTGTAAAGCCACCATCGCCACATGAAGTTGCTGCACCTTGAAGGCCGACTCATTGACCGTTGGATCCTCTTCATGCTCCTGCGTCGCCAAGTCAAAGAGTAGAAAGACCATTGGCAAAAGCTTAATCGGACTTGGCCGCAAAAAGCTACCACTCGGCCGCGTCATCTCTGTTCGCACCGCAAACAGAATGCTCGGACCCACACGCGCCAGCACTTCACTGGGTGGAGTTAATCCCGTTGCGAGGGCGTACAGTTCCAGGACAAACCACGTATGCCATGCACCGCGACGGATTGCGCACGCCTCAAGCTTGAGAATGCTGGCCTCATCATCGAGTACACGACCAAAGTCTCGTTCCACACACAAGGCCGCAATGACGGGACCCAAGTCCGTCCGGACAGTGAACCAGCTTTCTAACGCTGCTTCCACCGCTTCGATGGCGCGTGCATCGCGCGACACACTACGCAAGGCCGAAACAATGTGCAAGGGAGCACAATGGGGCGTTCGCGTGATGAACGAATGCACGAGACAGCCAATGCCCACGCCCGTCACTGAAAAGGAGCTCTCCGCTTCCAGAGCGCTCGCCGGCGCCGGAGGCACACCCCCTTGAGCCCTCGTAAAGACACTTTCATTACTGGATCCCCCCAGCAGCGAACTTTGGCTACTGCCAGTTCCAGTGGAGGCAGCGCGATGCCGCGCAAGTCGCCGCATGCTCATTGCGAGCCGCGCGCCCGCCGAGCTTGCTGCAGATCCCGAATTTTTGGCATCAGGTTCCTCGGGAATAACCGATGCAATGCGGTCAAAAGGTGCCTCGCCCCGAGCAGCTGCAATCATTGTTGGGAGCACAGATCTCCACATCACCTTCCAATAGCGCCATTGCTGGGCTGTCGCCCCAGCGCCCGGCGGGCAGTCTCCGCGTCCATATTTTGATTCATTCCAACCGTGCTGACCACCGGATTCGTCCGACGACTGGCGGCATGCTGAGTCGCGCTCTGCCTCCAGCGCAAGACTCCGATCTCCGCCAGGGCCAAAACCAAGATTGTGCGCGCTCTCGTGCAGTCCACTCTCGTCTTCATGAAACTGTAGGGTTGTTGGCAGCGACTCGGAGATAGATCGAAGAACATTCTCAACTTTGCCAAACACAAGATTGGCAACCCCGAGGTCGCCGCTTTGCAGACCGCCACTGCTCGAGCCAGCGCGCACGCACACGACGCCAGGCACGTTTAGCAATGCAAATACATCGGTCAGAGCCGCATCCATACTTCGAAGGACTCGTTCGTGGCTGTCGATTCTCGCAATCTCTCGAACGCCGTCCACGTGATCGCAGGCCTGGACGTATGGCCCTTCAGGGTCTACCAAGAGGCCAAGAACGCGCTGCATGCTCTCATACACTAGCATTACCAGCGCACCTGAAGAAAAGGGCAGCGAAGACGACTCGGACACGAGTTTCTGCAAACCAGATATGGGCGCCACCGTTGCAGTGGTTGCCGCCGCTGTACCCCCTACTGCTGTTGCTGCTCCTACCGCGTTTGAGGACGACGATGCTGACGCTGCTTCGACAGAAATGGCGGACTTGTGCGATACAAGGGTTGCTCGTAATTGGCTCGTCAGTAGAGAAAGGACGCAACGTTCTCGCTGCAGGGCATCAGAAAGAGAGGTCTCCGCGGCCTGGTCCAGAACACGCGCGTTCTGACGCTGCGCCGCGAGCGAGGTCGCAGTCCCAAACAAACGGATGGCAGCAACAGCCTTCTTCTCTGCAGTATCCACCGCCACACCACGAGCTGAAGCCCTTTGCGCGGGAATTCGAGCCGCTTCAGCCTTTGGCAGCACGCTCAGCAACATTTCTAGATCCATACCAACCGCGCGAAACGAGCTCGGATCCACATGCGACCACGGGAGCCCATGCGCTACCCCAAAGTAATACTCACAAAAGCTCGGAGGAACCTCTTGAGGCTCTTTAAGGAGAAGCGTTAAAGTGAGCCGAAGTACGTGAGCATAAAATTCTTCCGGTGGCGTAGTGGTGAGCGATTCGCGGCGCATCGCCGCCTCCACGGACCGCCCTCTGGCCGCAAGGGTCGCAGTGAAGCGTCGATGGTCAGATTCAGCAAGTGGCGACCAATTTAATTGCTCCAGCATATGTCGGATCATGATGAACACCGGATCACTCGATGTGTGGCTCGCCACGAGACGCAGGAACTCTGCGAGAATTGCATCACAGAGTGTCCAAGTCTTCCACGGCAGTTCCTTCAAGGCTTTGGTGATTGTGGCGAGGACCTGCTTGTTCGCAGACGAGGCAAGATCGTCCACAAAGAGCCACCACACTTGGTCCAGCACCCAAAATGGCTCAACCTGCTGCGAGACTGCGTTGAGATCGCTCACGCATGCCACAAAGCTCTGGAGGACCGCTGCTGCTAGGTTTTCCTGGTTTTTCTGGCCTACGGTCCAAGGGGCTTCATACTTTCGCTGGGACCCTGTCTCGGGCTCTGCCTCGTGGCCGATTTCGAGCTGCGCCGCAGAAAGCCCAAGATTTCCCAAAAATTCGTTTTCGGACGGCACAGACACCTCACTTGCCATATAGCGTCCCGCCAGATCCCGATTTAGTGGCGAAAGGGCTTCCTGCGGAGACTTGTCGAGGAACTCAGAAAGAAGCCAGGGACGAAACAAGGTCGCCAAGGAGGCCCACGATCGGACAAGCAATTCTTTCGGCCAAATGGATTCATCATGCGCGCTGTCGCGAATGAGAGCACACATGAGCAAGACGATCTTGTGCGCAAGTCGCGCGGCGCGTTCAACGAGCTCGAGTGCCCCCCATTGTTTCACCAGAGGCCCCGGCTCCGTGCACACAGTCACAGCACTCCCGCTGCCATTCATACGCAGCTGAAAGTAAAAGCTCCCCAGTGCGTCGCAAGCTCTAAAGAGGGTCTCAGCCTCCACGGAACGCCATATGCCAGTCCCGATCTCATGCAATACCGCGTCCCAAACCTTGCCACTTAACGGAGCGCCATCGCTATCCCTTGCTCGCTGCGGAATCTGGACTCGAAAATTTGTGCTTGCCGAATCTGCAGTCTCAGTGCCCGTGGGCTCGCCCTCGGATTCGCGCGCCTCGACGCCATCCTCACTGGCCAGCGCCAAGTCTTGAAAGCTTGGCCCAATGCTTTGGTCGCCGACGAGGAGCTTGAGCGCCTCCACAAAGTGTTCTTCGGGACTTGCTTTGCAGACTGCGAGAAATACCTTGACGTGAAAGTCGAAAAGTTTCGTCTCGGCCGCAGCGTCTTCGGGCGTCACATATGCGGCCGCCGTTGCTGAGGCAGCTCTGCCTGCCTGACGGTGATTCCTCCAGCCCCTCTGTCGAAGGACACTCGCGGCCATCACCAAGAGCTTGGTACGCAATTTGTGGCTCGGCTTGAGGGCCAACCACGGCGCAAAGTCAAAGTGTTCCAGGACAAGAATTATGTCTCGAGCAGGAATCTGAGATATGGATTTCCAAGCGAGCACGTAAAAGTCCAGCAACCTTTCCACGATATTCGATGGTCGAAAAAGCGGGCTCAAGAGGTGGATTCGGTGTGGATCTTCCAGCATGCTGGCCAGAATGAGCATTGTGTCCTCCTCGTGCGTTCGTGCAAATGCGTGACCAGTCTTGCTGATTGTCGTCCACAGCACACGCTGCGCGGGGGGAAATGCTCGCGTCAATGGGCTTTCCGCCTGCAAAAGGGCTCTGAACCACGCCAGGCCGCGCTGGTGTGCTTTGACACTTTGGGCGGCATCCTTTGACGACGCAAGCGCGCAAGTATGGCGGACTGCTGCAATGAGCGTGGCCACCAAACTGCAAACGTGCTGCTCATCCTCGGAGGCTCCCGCAAGCGCAGTCGCCGTCGATAGCGAGTCGACACTGCTCGTGGACAGGAATCGCTCACGATGGCGCCGCTTCTCCGACGGCAATGGCGCGGGCATCCACCCATACGAAAGTGCGAGCCAAAGATCCCAGGTCTCTGCAAGCCGATGATCCACGTCTTGGTCCAAAACAGACTCTTCAAACGGAATGTCAAACTGATATGGATCGACATCCTTGCCAGAAGGAGCATACTCATACACTGTCTCGACGCGAGACTGTTGTACGTAAAGATGAGGAAGGCATTCGCGAATCTCTTTGGCGAGATCATTTGCCTGTGCAGTTTGCCCCGCGTAAGTTTGCGCGCATACGGTCAACTCGTGCAAGATTGCTTGCACATCCACGCTGCTCAAGTCAAGAGATGCTGGCATCACGGGCTCGCGATAAAGGTACACGGGTGCAGGTCGAAAGGTTGCAGCGGCTCTTGTCAAGGCGAGACTACTGGCACGGCCGGAGCTCCCGCACGTGCTGGAGAGCGAACCCGAGGGAGCGGTGCGTCTCGCAGTACTTGCGGGGCACCATGACCCGCATGAAAACACCAAGTCATCGCGATGCGGCGAGAGATCGACCAGATCGAACCATAGCAAGGAGCGCACGCCTGCTGCACCGTTGTCGCTGTAGTTACCATGCGAGTCCCGGCTACTACCCGAAGACGCTCTGAACGGCTCAGACGTAGTTGTCGTCGACAACGATCCGTGCGTCAAGGTGACGGGTTGAACGACTTCGTGCATACGTTGCAGCAGAGGCTTGGAAAGCAGGTCGTGGAGCCGTGTCACGCAAAAGTCGGGGCCAAGCTGATTCAAAGCCGCCGATAGTTCTGAAGACGGCGAGCCCATCCATGCGTGCGGGTTGGCGTCTCGAAGCCAGAGCGAGACCGCACCGTAAAAGCACGACAAAGACTCGAGATGCGCTCTGCTTCGATAATGCAAGCTGAAGTCGGCGTCAGACCCGCCACCCGCGGGATCAACTGACCCAGTTGAACTCGAACGCCGACGACTTACAGAGAAGCGACGGCGTGATAACCGCTGTCTGAACCCTGAAGTGTTGGGCCGCGTAGGGGACGGGATTGGGGTCGACTCTCTTCGGGCAAGGTCTTTAAAGTGAAGTTGAAGCTCGCGCGCGCGCGCGAGGAGCGCATCGCGGACGTTGGCCCGTCGAGTCTGCTTGTTCCCACGCGTGAGAAAACGAATGCCGAAAATTTGCCCATTTGCGCCCCTTGAAAATGTCAATGTCAAAAGTACTTGCCAGTAGAGAGGGAGCAAGGGATGATCCGCATGGACTTTAAGCGCGTAATTAGCCCAGCGGTAGATCCGATACTGTGAGAGCTTTTTGAAGTCCACGTGCATTGATCTCGGTGCAAATCCGAGCGAAGCATTCTTTTTAAGCTCGGCGTCGAGATCGTTGCGCAAGTTGTCCAAGTCTGCGTTTGCATTGGTAGCCCTGGCGAGGAATGCGTCCGCAGCTTGCCACAGCGGGTATTCGCGGCCAGTCTCGACGAGAAGCGCTTCGAAAGACAGCCAATCGCAGTGCAGCACTGCCTCGGAGACATCGGACTTGGCAAAGAACCCGCTTGCCGCCTGTGCAGGCAACACAGAGAGCGCAGTCACTTCGGGACTTGTTGTTGCCAAGGAGGACGCAGCCGCCACTGCTGAACCTCCTCCTCCTCCTCCTCCTCCTCCTTTCTGCGCTGTCGACGAATCGACACCGGCCAAAACAGTGGCGATGAGGTGGTCAGCGTACTTGCAGATGCGGTTCTCCATCTCGGCAGGAAGATCTGTATAGCGAAGCTGCGGTTGTACAGAAATGGTCGCCATGGCAATGCCGTCCAGAACGGTCTTGCAGGCCGCGAGGCCTTGCCACTGGGGCAAACTCATGATTTGATCGACCCAAAATATAACGCAGCAGCGCGCCATGCGTTCGCGAAACATAACATCGTCGCCATCCTCGTCGCAGAGCAACGGGGCGCAAACGTGCGTCTCGACGAGGGAGCGCAGACGACCCGCAGCTCCTTTGCCAACGCGGAGGACGAGCTTTTCTAGTGCACAAGTACCACCGTTCGAGGCCACCGAGGTAGATCGTGAGCGCACAGAGCTCGGTGAGATGGACTCAACGCTAGCGCCTCGCCGAAATGCAAAAGGCGAGGCGGTGTTCGCCGTCGAGGTCGTTGGCCCCGCTTTTCTTGCTCCTTGAGGCGAGTCAGGCGTCAAGACTCGCGAAATGAGATCGCCAACTAGACCAGAGCCCACAGCGACGAGGCCGCCCGACGACTCCATGGCGCGATCTCGGGCATCTGTCGACTCGAGAAAGGGCAACAGCCAGTGTGCTGCACCGGGAAGGGGATGAAAGGTAAAATCCGAGCGTTCATCGAAAAGCTCAAATGCGTACCGAGGCAAAAGGGTTTGCAAGGTGCTGAGATAGGCTCGTTCCACGAGATGCCAATTGGTGGACACTCCTGGGTGTGAAAAGTGAAGAAGAGACTTGAGGGGCACCCAGCCTCCCTGATCTTGCGTGTGATTCGACGTCTGCAAAAGGACATAGGAAAGAATAGGATGCACAAATTTGTGCAAGCTGTCCTGGACGGCCACGGGGGTCGGTGACTGCGATCCCCCCGTTGGGAGCGTGGGGCGAAGAGCCTCGACTGCCAAGACGTTGGCGCGTTGCGCCGCAGTTTTCCACATATGATGCAGAGCGCCCCCCGGACCGACGTCGGCTGCATCGCTGACGTCCACGAGTGGACACAACGGTTCCCCCGTAGTTGTATTGTAAAGTGAAAGCGAGAGAAGTGTGGTCCAGCACCAGTGCTCAAAGCGCACCATGTCTTGCGAGTTGGTGTAATCACTCGTGAGAGGGATCCAGCGGCGCAAGGTTGCAAGCGCACCAGCGTGAGAGACACGCTCCAGATGTGGCATAGTGGCCCGTGCCATGCATGCTTCCGCGATGAGAATGGCAATTGCACGATGGACGCTCGGTTCAAGCGCGAGCTCGGCGTTAGCGTCTGCGCTGTAGTCGAGGTCGCTGAGGACAGCCATTGCCATTTCCGCGCGCGCATCCAAAACAGTTGTTTCCTCGGTCTCGAGGGCACTGCTTCGGGGTGCGAGCCAGCTGCTAAGAATGTCAGTGTCCTCTGGAACACGTGGAGCCCATCCACGTATTGGAAGAGCACGGAAAAGTTTGAGTCCACGCTTGCGCTCGCAGCAAAATTGAGACTCATGCACTGAAACAAAGCGCAAAAGATCACTTGTTAGCTCTGGGTGTGCACGGCAAATCATGGCAAGCATGTCGCACACAGGGTCCAAAAGCTCTTCGTGGGCAAGCTCGCTGTCTGGGGTTGCAAACGCAGCAAAGCTAATCTCGAGCATGACCGCGCGCCCCAAATCAGCGCTGCTCGCGGCGCCCAGGGAAGAGAGCGCCACCAGTCTGTAAAGAGCTTCGCCATGCCGAGGCGTCCCGCTGACGGCATCATCAGCGGCATCATCCTCAGGGTCCAGTTGAAGGGTGCCCGACGATAGCCGGGAAGTGTGTTGCGAATAAGGGGATGCGTGCGACGCGCTTTTGGCGCCTTGCTGTTTCCGTTTCGAAGTCTCCGAAAAACGAAGGGGAGACTCTGCGTCTCGATCGCGAGCACGAAGCACCTGAGCGAAGCGGCGCCGAACTGCTGGTTCACGATCAACGGCCGCTTTCCACTGCCTGTAACTACAAACGTGCTGCAGACTCGAAAAAAGCGCTCCGGGGTCCTCGGCAGACAAGGTTCCGTTGCTACTCAAGTTCACACTGCGGCCTTTTGCAACGGGACGGCCGTTCTCGGCTTGCGTTGTATAAATGGCTTCCAATGAGGAGAAATTGGGCTCGCTGTAGCCGAGAATGAGACCAAGGAAGAGCCGCCAGGAAGCTTCACATGAGAGTCGGTCGAGTGGAAGGTCGCGCACAGCAAGACGCAGATTCTTGTTGCTGCTGGTGAGCAAATAGACGGCAGACATGAGAACAAGTCGGTCGAAATGCATTTGTGCCACGGCCCAAGGCGCGCGAGCGCCCCAGCACTCGAGATCTCGCAGAAAGGCCCCGGCACGGACGACAACGCGAACAACAGCCTGCGAGAGCATACGGCCCAGCTGCGTAAACCACTTGAGCCGCGTGACCGCGGTACTGAGCGCCAGCACGTGAGCGTGGACGCGTGCAAATGCACTCTTGACTTGGTCAGGGGTGAGCGCCGCTACATGTTCAGAAGACGGCAGCAAGCGTTCTACTGCAATGCCATGCGGCATTTGCTCGAGCAAAGCAATGTAATCAGCCTCGGATAATCGGCTGTCAAGGGGGTCTGTGTCCTCCACAACTTCGTAGCCGTCCGCGGTGCCAAACAGCGGATCGGCGTGCTGTAACAATGTTTGCACCATGGCGAGGCAGACCTCGATATCCGCATCGGACCAGTCCATGTCTTGCAGGTGAGATGCACTCGTAGCAAGTCCTGAGCTCGAGGACCTCGACAAGTCTGGGCCGGCTTGCAAAAATGGAAGCGCCCAGGTTGCAGATGCCGAGCCCACACCTGGAAAGGCAATAATGTGTCGAAGAAGGAAGAAGCGGTCCTCTAACCGCCCGCTTTGCACAAGAGCAGCCCCAAGGTGTGCCAACCATGCGCGTACGCAACGCAAAAAGCGCCGTCGCCAGCGCAACTGCGATGCGAGCGCCTGTACGCGCTCGTGCTCGAGTTCGCGTCGCGTCTTGAGTTCAAAGGACAGAAGAATGGTAAAGTAAATTCGAGCATGAGCCTCGGCGCGACCATTGCAGCGCGCAATTTCTGCTTGGGCACCGTCGATCCGCGAGCAGAACCGGGGCGAGAGCGCCAGTTCCTCGTAAATCTTTTGCTCCACATTAAAGGCAGTCATTGTACGATCGAATCCAAATGAAGTCAAATCTTTGGAACGCAAGTCTCCGATCCGCTTGAGCTCGGTCTCAAAGGCACGAGCTTTCTTTCGTGAAAAGGCTGCATGCTGAAAAGACACGGACGCCTTGACCGTTCCAAGTCCGGAGCGAGTCTCCTGTGTTTGTTCTGCGCGCCCATTCTTGCGCGCCCAAATTTGGCCGCGAGTAAGTCTACAATCTTCGATTCGACGAGCGAGCTGGCCCAGAAAGTCCTCATAGGCCTCCTCGGCAACGCGAAACTTGAGAACCAACTGCGTGAACTCGTCCTCGACTGGTTCGAGGCCGTCCGGGCACGAGATATCGAGCGTCGAAATGACGTGTCGGTATTCGTTGACGTATGGTGCGGCTTCTGCTGAACGTAGGGCGTCAAGAACGCCATCATTGCCAAGAACCTCGGCCAAGTAGCGATCGTCTGCTCTGACGTTGACGAGATCGACTGCAGCGCCGCCGAGCTGGCCGAGCTGCTCCATCGTGGGTGCTGAGGGTGCAAACTCTCGATCGATCGTTGGCGCTGCGCTCGGTACGGGGATGATAGTCGGATAAAGAGAAGCATGCGTGCTTTCCACTGTTTCCACTGAGGAGACATTGGGACGAAGGGCGTTTGAAACTCTTGCCAACGCTTCGCTTGTCGATTCTCCTTCACGAAGTCTATGCACAGAATGAGCAGAGTGCGCTTGCAGTTGAAGTTCGTTTTCGTCCCTTTGCGCGAGCAAAAGGAGTTCGTCCTCGACCAAAGGAGATCGAGGTGGTAGCGGAGGTGCAGAGGGCTCGACGACGTTTGCGTCGGCATCCAAGAGTTGCGTTTCATTGGCCTGTTCAAGTACTTCGTCTGTCTGGCCAGGATCTGTTGTTTGCTGCGCACCAACATCTTCGTTCGCTGTTGAGGGTGCTGTTGCGAGAGTGTCTTGCTCGAGAGCGGTTTGGGTTCCTTCATGCGTTAAGGCGTCTGCATTTTCCGACGACAATGGTGCCACAGCAATCGCAGCATCAGATAAGCTTTCCTTTGCTCCAGCGTGGAGGACGGCCTGCACGTCGGGCAGGTCCCTTTCTAGCGTCGCTGCGTCCGTGTAGATTTCCGTCTGTTCGTCAGGCGGGTAGAGCAGGTCGAGTGGAACGGGTTCCAGCGTTTTCAAGCCCGCATCCTCGTTCCTGGAGCCCGCTGCGGCGGGGCCCGTGGCGGCGGCGGCTGTGCCGGCACGCGAGCGCGAGTCTGCCTCTTCGGCGTCGCGCGCGAGCTCCATCGCGGCGTCGCCCGAGCGGCGGCTCTTCTCGCGGGAGAAATTCGAAAATGCCAACCGAGCGAGCAAGCGAGCGAGGCAGCCGAGAAAAGAAAAGAATAGAAAAGCTGAGCACAGGGAGAAAGAAAACCCAGCAAACAGCCAACAAACACAACTATACTTTACATTATGCCCTATAGAAGAGCCGAACTTCGAGCGCCTGTAGTAGAGGTGGCCGGAGAACAAGAACAAAGAGGCGAGTCACGGTTCGACTTGGAGAAAGGAAAAGGGAAAATGAGGAACACGTGGTGGTCCCATTTTCACGCGGCGGCGACGACGAGCATCGTTTGCAGATGCGACTCCGACACCTCGCGGGGCCTCGCGAAGCTCTGCGGCATGGCGATGGGCGAGTTGAAGTCGGAAACGGATTGGCCGAGCTCCGATGACGCGGAGAAAGTTTCGGGGCGTGCTGGTTGGCATGGAGAACAAAGGAGGAAGGAGAAAGGGGGGGGGGGGGGGGAGCAACCGCCCGTGGGGTGAGAACGGCATTGTTGACGAGGCTCCGAGTCAGCAGCGCAGCTATCGTTCGGGGTCGCTTGTTGTGCCTACGTGCCTCTTCAGAGGCCGAGGCCCGGCTCTCTTTGTCGTCATATTTGTGATAGATTTTTAAAAAGGAAAGAGGAGTTGGAAAGATGCGACCCCGGGGCCGCGTCTGCGAGGAGAGAATAGATTGATGCTTGCTTGCACTTCAAGAGAATTGAATCTCAACAAGTACAGACATCTGAAAACAGAAAAGAAAGACGGACTGCAAGACGATGAGCAGGGTATATCACTCTTGATCAAAGAAAAAAAAGACAACTCAAATCTATGATACGTGCAAGTAATGTCTATCTAGGCAGCGTTCTCCTCGTCGTCCGAAGGTTTCAAAGCGTTAGGAAGACTCTCGACATCCTTGACGTAAAAGGGCTCGCGAGACCGCTCCTTGTGCGTCTCGAGGGCAGCTTTGACGGTGGTTTCGTTGTGATCAAAGTTGGCAATGTACCAGAAGCTGATAAAGGGCGAGGTGCGGACGCCGAGTGCGGAGACATGATTTTGAAGACGCTCCTTTGGGCGCAAACCTTTGGGGGTCCAGTAATTGTATCGTTTGTGCGGCACGAGAAAGCCGTCAAACTGGGACGGGTCAAAATAAGACTTGCCACAGACGTAGTTGGGCATGAGTAAGAGGGCTGGCTTTTTGTTCTTGGCCGTGAATTCGAGCAGTCGCTCAACATGGTCAAACGAATAAGGAGGATTTGTGACGAGAACGTCATGCTCCGGGGTTTCAGAAGCATAGAAATCCTCACACTTATTGTATACATTTTCGAACCCGAGAACACCGAGGTTCTTTACCACCGCACCGGCGCAAAAGTACGGATCGTAAATGCGCAGCTCGGCGGGAGATTTGCCGAGCTTTTTGGCGAGCGCGCGCAAAAGGGGGGCAACATCCGCGTATGCCTCGGGAGCGGTTTCGCAATGGTCATCCGAGGCCGTGTGGAAGGGGTGCTCGATGGCTTCGTGCTGCGCCATGCATCGTACCTTGTCAGCCTCGACGAGTTGCACGCGCTCCTTTTTGCTTAGGGATTTCCAATTCTTTTTCAGCTTTGGCCAATAATGTCGATGTGCCGGGTTAAGCCAGTCCGAGAGGGTGCCGTCGCGCGCGTCGGCAATTGCACGGGCAACCTCCTCTTTTGTAAGGGCGCCACCTGAGGTGCGTGCCGTTTTCGACGGTCGCGAATCTGCTGCGTCTGCTGCACCATGTCCTTTATCATCTTCTTCAACAACATCTTCAGCTTTCTCTTGCGCTGCCAGCAAAGCGGGCGCTGGTTTGCCCTTGGCACCACGCTTGCGCTTCTTCTTGTTGAGCCTGCGTCGCTCTCCGAGCGAGAGGCCTCCGGTGGTCTCCATGACGACTGGCAGCTGCAGCTGCGCTTGCGTCCACCTGCTTGCGGTTGGCGTGGCTTGCGTGTCAGGTCCGCCACGGCAGCGAGGACCGACCACCCAGCCAAGCTCGCTCGGCCAGGTCCTGCCAAGCCCAAGTCAACTCAAGTCGCCCGGAGCCGAGCCTGGCAGTTCCTCCCTCCTTCGAGTTCAACTTGTTGGCTTGGGCTGCTTTTGCTTGGCTCTGCTGCCTCCGCATAGCTGGACGGGCTTGGGAAAAAAATAATTGGTGGCTCCCAGCCCAGCGATAGCACCACCTCTCATCCAGGGCCACTCGCTGGCAAGTCATGCCCTCGGCGGCGACTTGCGATCAAAACGACAACGCGGCAACATCGCGACAAACATCGCGACAAACATCGCGACGCGGGGCGATGAGGTGACCGGAGCAAGTGCAACGGAGCTTCACGCGAGGTCTGCGCCACGCCACCGCGATGGACGGAGTGTCGCGCGGGCCAGCGGCACAGCCGGCTTTCTCTGCTTGAGCGGCAAGAGAAAAGCGGGCGAGCGAGCACGGGGCGAGGAAACTTGTGCTTTGAGGCCTACGCGGAGGACTCTTGCTCGCCACGTACGCGCATGTACAAACAGAAAGCCATACTTATGGATTGCTGCTCAGAATCTTTTGTCACGGTAAGTCAAGAATCGAGACGTGATCACGATTCGATCCAGGAGAGGTGGCGGGGGTCCAAGCATTGCTGGAGTATAATGAGGGAGAACCGGAAAGCAGTAAACTATCTCTTGGGTCGACGCAGCGCGCGGCAGCAGACTTTTGTTTGTAGCTGTGTTGCAATCACGCGACTTGAGTCATTCTATACTGCGAGAAGAACAGCATCGCCTCAGTATGCTCATTAACGTGGCCGAGGTCCCTCGGGGCCTCGGCTTGCGTCGTTGATGAGTTCGAGGCCGTGTGCCACACCTCAGTGATAAGGACCTTCTGGTTCTAAATACATGATGAACGTATCGCTCGGTAAATACTGTGGCCGAAAAGGGGACAATACGATTTCCTTGTTACGCATGTCCCATTGATCACTCTGACCCATTTTACATGAACTCTTCTGCTTCTCCACCTCCTCCTCTTCCTCCTTTTCTTCTCCCCGCCGCCCTCACTTTGTTTTCTTAAAAGGTGAGAGCAAGGGCGAGGAGCTAGAGATTGAGAACGAGAGAGGGAAGAAAGGAAAGGGAGAAACAGGAGAGTTGCCAGAAACGGGCTTTGTCACAACGAGGAAACGAGATAGAGAGAAAGAGAGAGAAGTGGAGGTGTATTTATGCATGATTGCACATTGGATGTCGCTAACGTTTGGAGTTGTTTTGTTCTGGGGAGAAAGACGCTGAAAATTTATTGACAAGCAGTACGAGCACTCAAGTCCGAGGCTTAGCTAGCCTACATGCCCCACACATTGATTTGCCCATGTCATTACCGTCGGCTTGGTCAAATCATGAAAGAGGAGGCGGCGGCGCAGAGCTCGTCTCTGCATCTGCCAACCTCTTTGTATATACGTGAACCTCGTCTGTACTTTCCACCTTGCGCCATGTGGCCTCGGTGAGAGTAAAGACGTTGCTGAAAATGAGGACATCCTCTTTGCATTCATCAAGAAGCTTGACACTGAGTCGATCCATAATAGGCGAGAGCCCGTAAACTAGAATGATGTCCGCACTTTGCAAGTTAACTTTCCAGAGATCACGGCAGTGAAATTCTGCCGAGGCCGTTGCAGGCCATGGCGTGCGTCCTGGCACGAGGCGATGAGCCAGATGCTGATCCCACCAAGCCCACGTTTGCGAGACGGCCACTAGCATTGGGTTAAGCTCATACCCCACGGCTTTATACCCGTTGCGTGCAGCCTCAATGACGACGCGGCCATCACCTGATCCCAGGTCGACCATTTGTGGCGCCTCTTTGCCCTTGACGACGGGCTTGACCTTGGGCAAGACGCGGTGAAAGACCACGTCGAGCGATTTGCGCAGCGTCGGCATGTACGGCGCACCTTTGCCGGTCACTGCAGGCAGCGCCGAGACAAAGAGTGTCAGATTCACCGTGAGCGCCGCGCCAAGCGCCGCCCCGATCATGCCTGCCAAGCCCATGGTCTAGCAATTCGCGTGATCAGGCCCGCGACAACTTCGCTGGCAGCGCAGCGCAGCGCAACCAGCAGCTAGCGCCAGAGCAGCAGCCAGCCAAGTGTTTGGGCACTGGCTATGACAGAGACACTCGCACACACACATTTTTCACGGTTAGCAACAGCAGAGCTCATGCACCATCAGAGCTTGACGAGGCCACGGCGCCCGCCAGCTGTAGACACCTCGGAAAAGTAATCACGCCTTGCATCAGAATCGGGTTTTTGTAGAGTCGTAAGAATGGCCAAGTCGTGCGTTGTTCGTCTCTGACGATAATGATGCGAGCTCCGAGTTCGAGCCCTTTTCTCTCTTAAAAAAGACATGTTCTCAGGCTGTTGTTACTGCTTGCAAGCTTATTACTTGGGATTGAAGTGATTTAAACACCAGCCAGCAGCTGAGCCTAAGCCTGAGGCCTGAGGCCTCAGCCTGAGGGAGAGGCAGCGGCCGCCGGTCTATTTTGATGCATTGCTCCGCTCAGCTCCGCTCAGCTCCGCTCAGCTCCGCTCAGCTCCGCTCAGCTCCGCTCCGCTCGGCCAGGCCGGCTAGCAGTGAAATTCAAGCCATAAATCCAAGTAAAAAAGACCATCGACCAAACGTCCTGTCAGTGAAGCAGCAAGCGCTCTGCCGATCCTCAAACTTTCTGGCGTCCATGGCAGGCAGGCTGAAAGAAAAAATTGACAGTGCCAGTGAAAGCAAGCAAGGCGTGTTCCAGGATTTTCGCAAGAACAACATCGAATCAAGTATATTCTGCAGAACCCATTTTCGGGGCGCCGGCGCTGGCGCTGCAACCAGTCAATCGACTCGGACGCCACGAACTCGGACCCGCGACACAGAACCGCTTGCGGGGAGAGGGCGAGGAGGCCTCGTCGCTGGTCGCGCACGCGCGCTTCGCTGGCTGGTGAGAGACGCCGGGCACGAGCACGAGCACGAGCACGAGCACGAGCACGAGCACGAGCACGCAGGCAAGCTAGCACCGAGCGCCCCGCCGCGCGCGCAAATAGGCGGGCAAGCCGAGGGGAGGAGGGAGCGAAGCGAAGCCAGCGAGCGAGTGGCACCATGGGCCGCAAGAAGAGCTTGGCGAACGACAAGTACTACCAGCTCGCCAAGGAGCAGGGGTACAGAGCTCGGTCGAGTTTCAAGCTCATCCAGCTCAACCGCAAGTATGACTTTCTCAAAGGCGCCTCGCGCGTAATCGATCTCTGTGCGGCCCCCGGTGGCTGGCTGCAGGTCTTGGAGAAGACCATGCCCAAGACGGCGGATCGTCAAATTGTGGGTGTCGATCTGCTCCCCATCAAGCCCATCCGCGGCTGCACCACCTTTGTAGAGGATATCACGTCCGAAACTTGCAGGCAGAAAATTCGCAAGGAGATGCGCGGCAACAAGGCCGACGTGGTCCTGTGTGATGGTGCCCCGAACGTTGGTGCAGAGTACAGCAAGGATGCTTTTGTGCAGAATGAACTCGCCGTGTATGCTCTCAAGTTTGCGTGCGAGCACCTCAAGCGCGGCGGTTCCTTTTGCACCAAGGTTTTCCGCTCCAACGACTATACAGCGCTTCTCTGGGCCTTCCAGCAGCTCTTCAAAAAGGTCGAGGCCACGAAGCCGCCCTCGTCGCGTAATGTCTCTGCAGAGATTTTTGTCGTCTGCCGCGAATACCTTGCGCCGCACAAGATTGATCCGCGTCTGCTCGATCCGCGCCACGTCCTTTCGCAAGTCGAAAAGGAGGAGGAGCTCACGGAGCAGCAAGCTATTAACAAGCTTTTCCACAAGCGTGACAAGCAGCGCCGCAACCGCGGTGGTTACAGCGAGGATGTTGGTGCGCTCGTGTTCAAGTCTGCGGCCGCCGCCGACTTTGTCAACTCATCGGAGCCCGTGCAGGCGCTCGCTTCGTTGACAGAGATTAACTTTAAGGACGAGGCCTCGAAAGCTCTTCTCGAGCGTCCGGAAACGACCCGCGAGATTGTCGAGTACCTGAGCGATCTCAAGGTCCTTGGCAAGGCTGAACTGCGCACCGTTCTCAAGTGGCGTTCGGCGTTGCGCAATAATGACATGGCTGAAACTAAAGCGAACATGGACGAGGACAGTGATGACGAGGACGAGGGAGATGATGAAGAGGATGGCGAGGCTGAGCAGGGGGGCAAGGCGGACTCTGATGCCGACGACTCTGATGTAGAGGACATGGCCGATCTCGACGACGCAATGAAGAAGTTTAAGGCGGAGGAGCTCAAGAAACGCAAGCGCGAGATCAAAAAGCTCCGCAAACAGCGCGCCAAGCTCCAACGGCGAATTGATCTCGGTATGGAGAATGAGTTTGCCGTCGATCTTTCGGAGCAGCAAGGACCTTTCAGCCTTAAAAAAACGGGTCTTCGGTCCATGCAAGAGCTTGCCGAGATTCAGGATGGTGCATACTCGAAGCCTGACCCCGATGATGATTCGAGCGACGAGGACGAAGACTCCAGCAGCGATGATGGCGAGGACGACGACGAGGACGGCTTGCACCTTGTGCTCTCGGAGGAACAGCGCCGGTTGCGTCAGCTAGAGCGCGAAGCCGAGGCCCTGTACAAGCTGAACAGGGTCAAGGGGGACAATGCGGACCCAATGACAGTTCGCGAGCGTCGCCAACAGCTTGCTGCGGAGAAGAAGGCCAAGGTCAAGAAGAAGACGCTCGAGGCCATGGCAGAGCGCGACTTCTCGCGCGCCCTCGAGGAGGAGCAGGCCAAGGCTGCAAAGTCTGGTCAGTACGAAGCCATGCTTCAAGGCGCTGAAGACGATAGCGACAGCAGCAGCGACGACGATGACAGTGAAGTTGAAGCCGAGTTGGCAAACCCACTCATCAAGACGATCGGGACGAAACCCTCCCAGGCCGCACGGGCAAAGCTTTGGTTCGAGCAAGAGCTTTTCGATGGTGAGCGCGAGGCTTTGAGCTCGGACGAAGACGATGACAACGACGAGGAGGACGGCGAGGAGATGGATGACGAGGAAGACGAGGAGGATGAAGACTCTGTAGACATGCCCCTGCCATCTTCGCGCACAGAAAAGGCGCGCCGTAAGGAGAAACGCCGCAAGCTCAAGATCCGCAACGAGCGCAAGGCCGAAAAGCGCCGGATTGCAGCCGCACGGGAAGCCGATGGCGTTGTGAACGAGGAACTGCTCTTGGCGTCGATGCCTGGTGGTTTCGAGACCGTCAAGGCGGAAACTGCACGCAAGGGTGGCAAGAAACGGCAGCGTGAGGACGGCGAGGGCGTCGATGCTGATCCTGACGGCGCTGCATTGAACGGCGACGAGGACGAGGACGGTGATGACGAGGCGACGCGCGAAAAGAAGCGCGCCGCCCGCGCCGCTCGAAAGCTCATCGAAAAGGGCATGGGCAAGCTGGGCAAGGTGGATGAGCCCTCTGGTTTCGAGGTGGTGGCTGCCGAACCCGCAGGCGGAGACGAGTCTGATCTCGATGATGATGACGAGGAAGAGGCGTACAACAGCGAAGACTATGACACGGACGAACGCTCGCAACATATTGCGCTCGCGTCGATGATGACTAAGTCATCGAAGCGTCGCAAGCTCTTGGATTCTGGATACAACCGTTTCGCCTTTAACGACGACAATGCGCTGCCGCAGTGGTTCATTGAGGACGAAAACAAACACAACCGCCCTCAGTTGCCCGTGACGAAGGAGATGGTTGATGCTGTACGCGCGCGCTACAAGGACATTGCTGCCAAGCCGATCAACAAGGTGGCCGAGGCCCGTGCGCGCAAGAAGCACAAGCTCATGGCGAAGATCGACAAGATCAAGAAGAAGGCTGCCGCTGTGGCGGAGCAGCCGGATCTGACGCCTGGCAGCAAGATGCGCGCGATTGAAAAGCTCTACAAGGGTTCGCAGGTGAAGAAGCCCGGCTCCGTCTACGTCGTGGCACGCAAGTCCAACCATGGTAAGGTCAACATGGGTGGCAAGCACAAGGGCAAAACCGTCAAGGTTGTGGATCGTCGCATGAAGGCAGATCAGGCCCGCAGCAAGGGCCGTGGCAAGCCCCGCGGTGGCTCCAAGGGCGGCAAGAAGTCCAAGTCGCGCCGCTAGGCTCCCTTCCGTGACAGCGTCCGGTAGTATTGAGGATAACCGTAAATTGATCACATGTTGCTTTTGTCTTTCATCCTTGCTGCACCTATTTATTGTGTTGGCGATGCGTTATTTTCATGAAAAGAGAAAAGATTAGAATTT
>KN805446.1:73937-133577 GCA_000818945.1 Schizochytrium sp. CCTCC M209059
GGGGTGGGGGGGGGGGGGGGGGGGCTCATTATTGACGAGCTATCCCGCAGGAACAACAAGATGGCTTGTTCCTTGTTGTTCATAGGAAAAAGGCCCAACGAGTGAGCGAGCGAGGACGGAAAGGAAGGAAACAGACATGGATGAGAGAACAGCGCCTCATAAACGATCATATTATAGAGATTGTGTTCAGCCAAAGAGTAGTGCAAGGGAAAGAGTCATGTCGAGCGGGCAGTTTCATTTGGTTACACGTGGTAAGTTAGCAATATTGACGACTGATACATTGGAAAGACAAAGAGCTGAAGAGCTTTACGAGAAATGTATGCGACGTGAAGTCTGTTCTCCGCCCTTGGCAGCGAAACAGAGGTTTTGATTAAGATACTCTACCACTTGTTGGCTTCACCACACAGCGCGATGGTTCTCGCAGACACCATAGACGTTGTCAATGTCCACTCGATGCCAGACCCCCTGCTCAACGTTCTGGACCTCGAGAAAACCAGAAAAACTACCGTACGGTTGCACAAAGTCGCTGACAATTCCCACGACATCGTTGCCCGTGTGGTCCTCGCGGAGACCGTGAGGCTGAAACTCAAGATGAAGAACGACACCTGTCTCGTTGCCGCGAATAACCCAGGGGCCTTGAAGCGGTCCGCCCGATGGCATGTCCACAACAACGGCGACGGGAAGAGCATGAACTTTGTGATCGAGCCACAAAGCATTTTCTGCAGACGGCAGGGTCATGCCGGGTCCTTGGACGTCGTACACAAGCCTGCTAAGATTAATGCCCACGGCCATGCTTTGCGCGGCAGCAATACCCGAGCGCTTTTGGAACGGAGCGCGCCACGTGTGGACGGAACACGAAGCGCAACTAAGCGATACCCACTGCCACTTTGTCTCGCGAAGCGCGCGAGTCAGTGTCCAATCGATCGTGGCGGCTCCCTCTTTGAAAATATGCGGCGCTTGTGGAACGGGTGCAGCGCTTTTACCTTTGGCACTGGATGAATCTGGCAAGTCAAGCACAGTAATGGAGCCCATGGCGCCCATGCCAGCCTCCTTGTGCACATATGCGGGACGCTTGGGGTCGCCGCCGAGAGGATACCAGAGCGCAAGTGCCTCTGCACCTTTGAAGATTTGGATTTTTGCCTTGACGCGTGTCAGGTTCACGTTAAAGTGCCAGACACCACCAACAAAGCACAATTCCACAGCGTCTTGGCCCCAGCCAACGAATTTAGAGCAGCCATCCGTGGAGGTGGCCGCTAGTTTGAGTGCCCGTCCAAAGGGCATTTGCCAGTGAAAGTCGCTGACAAGACGACGAGTCGTCTTGTCCACCACGGAGAGATAGACATCCTCGACGTAATTGAATTGCACAGGAGTAATGGCCAGGAAGTACTTTGGAGAGGAGACGGAGACATAGCTCCAGGACTTGAGTTGGAAAAAGTTTTCGAGGCGCGAGCCAAGCTTGCGCACAGCACCGAGGTGTGCTGCCACGGGGGCTTTCCATCGCCCAAAGGATTCGCCACTCGCCGGCGCCGGTCCCGGCGAGATTTCGTGTCCGCAGAGGCCGGGAAAGGCCTCGCACGTCGGGAGCGCGACCTCTTCTGGGACACGCAGTGCAAAGCGCAGCACGTATGCGAGCGACGCGAGGAGCAGAAAGCTGGGCAGCAAGAACTTCGACGATGAAATGCTGCTTCTTGGCGCCCTTTGTCGCCTTGTCGCCTTGAGCGCCACCTTGGCAAAGCCCTCGCCCCGGCCGTCACCGCCGTCGCCATCCCGCCTCCTGTGAGCGCCCAGCTCGCTGCTCGAGTTCATGGCGCCGGCGTCCGTCCGCGGACCCTTCGACCGTGCTAGGCCCGGTCTGTTTCTGCTCGCCCTGCGCGCGATCGGCCTCGCCGCGCGTCGGGCGGGGCCTCTCTGGCGCGTCGTCGCTGATTTGCGGCGCGCTGCCGTCGCTACCTGGTCTTCGTTACCTTGCCAGCTAGCTCTCGGACTTGGAGTGGCTGTTTTTGGTTGTTCTTGTTTTGCGCTCCGATGCGCCAGCCGGCAAGGACTGACTCTTGGGACGCGACCTACGCTCGCAGTCGCCTACTACCGTCAGCACGTGCAGCACGTGCAGCAGCGCGTGCAGCGATCGAGGCCCGCGGTGCGTGCGTGCGTGCGTGCTTGCGTGCGTGCGTGGCTGCGTGCGGGCGCGAAAGGAGGCCGCGGCCGACGTTGGTGCGCGAGCAGCTGCAGGCCTTGGCGCGAGCAGGGAAGGGAGGGAGGGAGGGAGGGAAGGAGGGTAGGACCGCGTACAGTCCTCTGGCATTGCAGCGTGAATTTCTGCCTGCAGCCTTGACACTGTGAGTCCTAAAAAGCTTGTGGTTATATGCACCGACAAAGGAGGGAGAGGAGGGAAAAGGGCAAGTGAGCGAGATGTCACACGGACAGACGTGATGATCGTTGACCTGATTACCCGTCGTCGTCCGTACTCGTAGCCAGCCCCGTTCGAAGGTTGCGTGAGATCGGTTCAGGCTACGATCAGCGACTGCACGCGAGCGGAGAATAGTCCAAAATTAGCCTGACAATGTGCCCCCGCACCACCATAATGGCATTTTCAACGTGTCGGGAACTGTTGTACGAGTCTAATTTTAGCTCGGCTCCAAACCTAGACCCAGGCCTAGGCCTAGATCTTCACCGGTTTGACGGGCCAAATTTCGGACATCACCTCACCTCACCGTACCGCACCTCACCTCATCTCACATGATATGACATGACTTGCTTGCGCAACTTTCCCGAAATTCAGACTGCTTGTGAAGAAGCCTCTCTCGATCAGGACAAAGGCGGAACGGGAACGCAAATTACGTGCGTCAGCTCATTCGGCGGCAACTCGGACGAAGGGTCGTCCATCGACGCCGTGTACGGCACGGGTGGTAAGCGAATGGGAATCGGAAGAACAAAGTCGTCCGCTGCGACACTGCGCGCAGGCGAGGCAACCAAACGCCGAGGGCCAGAACCACAAAGTGCTGGCGTAAAAACAACACCGAGCTCCCATGATCGAATGCTGAGATCTCCTTTTTGTGTAAAGTTACCCCAGGCAGCCTTGGACAAATTGGCGCTTGTGATGCAAGCCCAGCTTAAGCGACGAGGATCTGAGGGATCGTAGGCAAAATACGATTTCATGTGCGGAAAGGCAAGATCGCGAGACGGATACGCCTCCGCAGCCGTCCACGAACAGAGCCGAGGTTGAATGCGCGCAAAGCTTGGTGCCTGCTTGTCTGCAAAAAAGAGTCCGTGCGCGTAGCCCACGATGGAGCGCCGACAATCCAAATTCGACGGAAACACGAAATGGACGACAGCATTATGATTCCGAAGAAGAGCGCGACGCGCAAACTCGTCGAGGGCCCAGCAGGCTTGCGGACCATGTTTTTTGGTCATGTTCTGAGATCCAAAGCTCGTGAATTGACACACGACTGGCCAGTCCCTCTCCTCGGCTGGAAGGCTTTCCAGATGCGCTGCAAGGGCAAGTTGGCCCCAGCGTGTCGCGCCGGCGGCCGAAAAGGTGCCGGGAACCGACGCAATGAGTGCAGCGTGGGCCGTGGAGAAATCGTACTTCCACAGAGAGGCCACCTCGGGCAACCTATCCGCGAAGCGGCGCTCTCCCCGCGTCCCTTCAACGATGGCGTCCATTTGCGCGCGAAAATACTTGAGTAAGCTCGGTCCAAAGACACGATTTGAGCCACGCGGGGCGCCATCCTCACGCATGAGCTCAAAGTCCTCGTAATACACTGCGTCGGTCTTATTGAAGAGATCAAAGGGCACAAGGTTGGCTGTGTGGACGATAACTCGAAGTTTGTCTTTGTAAAAGAGCACGAAGCCTTTGGAGTGGTGCTTGCCGTATGGTTTTGGAGGTGGATGAAAGCATCGCACGTGCGAGTTAACCTGACGCAGCGTTTGCTCGAGCGCGCGGTTCGCTTCGTTGCGCCGAAAGGGGCTTCCTCCATCCATGCCATGGAAAACGTAGAGCTTTCGTAGTTCGCGAAATGCTGGAAAGACGCGGAAAAAGATGGCGGGGTCGATGTCCATGGACAGCACCCACGCCTCCTGAAGACCTTGAAGCTCCATCGTGAGCGCCGGGATGCTGGCAGTGGATGCGCGTTCGAGTGGGCCCTTGGCCACGCGCTGTCCTTCACGATCATGGATTTCGTTGAGGAGAAACCCATGCGCCGGCCATTTCGTCCTCTCATCATTCCGCAAATTGGACCCGCACGACATGCACGCTGTGGCCGTCTCGGGGTTTCGTCGGGCACACCGTCCGCACACAAGGTCCGTGTCGACCTCGGGCGGTATGAGAGACGATCCGCACATTTCGCACGTCCTCGCGGCCTCGTCGTGATCCAGCGTGCACCTCGGACACGCTCTTCGTCGGCGTCCTCGCCTAGGCCTCTTCCGCTGCCGCCCGGGCTCGTCCGTCGTCCCCTCGGCGGCCCTGCGCGCGTGCTTGGCGGCCCCGGCGCTGCTCGCGTCGCCGTCGCCGTCGCCGTCCTCGCTGCCGGCGGTCAGGTCCACGACCCCGCGCAGGCCGCACCTCCCGGGAGCGGCCGCCATCGCCCGCGTCGCGCGCAGCCGCAGCAGCCGCGGCAGCCTGACCGCGAGGCCGCCGGGCGCGCTGCGCATGCAGAGGGCCAGGCCTGCAGGCGGGCTGCAGACGGCGCCGCGTGGGCACAAACAGAGCAGAGCAGAGCAGCCGCGTACTGCACGCCGCGGCGCGTATCTTGCTTGGGGGGAAAGCACGGACCGATTGACGCAGACCCAGAAAAGGACTCCGCGGGACTCGAGCTCAGCTGCCAGCCAGGCGACGAGCAGGCGAGCCGGAGGCAACAGCAGCTACAGCACCAGCACCAAGGGCACCACCGGCACCAGCACCAGCAGCAGCAGCAGCGGGAAGCGCGTGAGCAGGAACGGGCAAAGAACAAGGGCGAACGCGAACGATGGGGATGCGTGGGAGCAAAGACGTGTTGTACCTGGGCATCGACGCCGGGACGCAGTCGATCAAGGCAAGCGTGTACGATGGGGCGATGCAGCTCGTCGAGGAGCGCGCGGTCAAGTTTGACGAGGAATTGCCGCAGTACGGTACACGCGCAGGGATGATCGTCGAGGACGAGGCGGCGGGCGTGGTGCGGTCGCCCGTGTTCATGTGGGTCGAGGCGCTCGAAATCGCGCTGGAACGCCTCGCGCAGGCCGTCGACATGTCCAGCATCGTCGCGGTCTCGGGAAGCGCGCAGCAACATTCGAGCGTGTGGTGGCGTGCCTTCCCCGCTAGCTTTGACCCAAACGAGCGCCTTGTGGAGCAGCTGCGCGCTCAAAAGGCCTTTTCCACCGAGCTCTCGCCCATCTGGGCCGACTCGAGCACCTCGGAAGAGGTTAAGAGCGCAGAGGGACGCGTGGGCGGCGCGGCCGCAATGCAGCAGCTCACCGGCTCTGTCGGCACGGAGCGCTTCACGGGAAACCAAATCGCACGCATGGCCAAGAGGCACCCGGAGATCTACAAGGACACGGAGCGCGTAATGTTGCTGAGTACAGCGCTCACGAGCCTCTTTTTGGGCCGTCCTGCCGCCACAGAGGCAGGCGACGCCGCCGGCATGAACATGATGCAGCTCGACAAGAACGTCTGGCTCGACGACCTCGAAGACGTCTTTGACGCCCCGGGTCTTGCGGACAAGGCCGGTGACCTGTGCGAGGCCAACGCCAACTTGGGAGCCGTCTCGGATTTCATGGTGAAGCGCTTTGGCTTTTCGCCCTCGTGCCAGGTTGCTGCTTTCACGGGCGACAATTTGGCCACGCTCGTTGGCTGCGTCGACCGCGCAAATGACGTCATTGTCAGTCTCGGAACCTCGGACACGGTACTTTCCCAGCAGCCTACCCGAAAGCAGGTCAACCAGGCTGCGCTCGTATTTCCGCATCCTACGGATCAAGCGCTCTACATGATTATGATTTGCTACAAGAATGGAGGTGCTGTCCGCAACGACGAAAAGGGCGAAGACCACAAGTGGTCCGAAGTGGACGAGATTCTCCTCGCGGACGCTGATGAGAACGAGCCGGATGTTATTTGCATCTTTTTTCCTCATAAAGAGATTGCGCCACGCCCCATGGACGCCTGCGAGCGAGCCTTTCGCATCGACAATGGCGAAGAGGTCGATGTTGCAAGTCTTTCGTGGCGTCAGCGCGTCCGCGGTGTCATTTTGGCCCGAGCGCTGTCCATCAAGACACACCTCGAGGACTGCAAGTCCTCGTATGATCGTGTTGTCATTACTGGGGGCGGAAGCAACAGCAAGGGAATCCCGGCTGTCTTTCGCCAGGTTCTAGGCGTTCCCGTGTTTACCTCGCAACAGGCCGACGGTGCCTCGCGCGGGGCGGCGCTCAAGGCCATGCTTGCTGTTGACAAAGCGCCCAAGGGTCATGCCATTCTGTCCGAGCGCCCGGAGGCTGCGAGCTTTGCGCAGGTGCCCGCAACGGACCTGTATCGCAAGATCGAGGCGCAGCTGTAAGCTTTATATTTACCATATTTTTCTTTCTTTGGCTTTCCGAATGTCTCTTTTCCTCTAACGTCTGATGGCGCAGAGTTTCTCTTGATTCCTTAGACTCTCCGGCGCGGCCCATTGGAGAGGATTAATATCTCCGCGACGCGCCGGCAGAGTGCTCGAGCGATCGATTGCGATGGTAAAAAAGAACGAATATACAAAGCTAACCTCACTCAGGACTCCATCCACGAGGTGACAACTACCTCGATGCCGTACAACACTTTGGGCGGATCGCAGATGCCATTCTCGATGGTAGTGTCTAGGGGTTCTCCTTGCAATCTTGGACCCAGTGAGAGAAAAGAAACAAGAAGCAAAACGTTCATAATCTTCTTCACTCTGGTTTAACTTATTTTGATACATGGTGACTGGACGCCGTGCTTCGAACGCCCACCCTCGCTTTAGAGGTTTATTTTTGCTTAGAAAAAAAAGCGAAGCTCCTGAATAACAAAGTAGGCCCTCTAGCCAAAGATGTCGTCGAATTCGTTCATCGTTCCGCCCATACCGCCCATGCCTCCGTTGCCGTACATGCGGTTGCCATACATACTTGACCCGTAGCCGCCAGAGCCATACATGCTGGAGCCATAACCGCCACCGTACATGCCAGAATTACCGTACATGCTTGAGCCGCCGTACATGCCCGAGCCATACATGCCCGAACCGCCATACATGCCCGAGTTGCCGTACATGCTCGATCCATACATGCCCGACCCGCCGTACATGCCAGGGCCGCCGTACATGCCGGCGCCAGCCATCATAGGTCCTGCGGCGCCAGCGACGAGGCCTTGGTTGTTGATGCTGTCCCACTGTTGCGAGAGCATGCTCTCGTTGGGGGTCTTGTTGCGCGACATGCGTTTCAGCACATACTTGATGCCGCGGTAGCCAGCATAGAGAATGACGATGCCGATGAGCCATCGAATCATGCGTCGTCGCCGCTCAGCTTTGATTTCCTCCGGCGAAGGCAACGGAAGCGGCTGGCCCGTGTGAGGGTCAATCTGAGGTAATGGCGGGGCGCCTGTGAAGAAGCCAATAACCTCGTGCGCGGCGCCGCCAATGCGCTCAACAAAGTGCGCAAAGGACCCAAAGGCGTACTGTATGGCTTCGGCATTCATGCCGAGGAGCTCCGTCATTTGCCCCAGATTTCCAACCGTCTGATGCATGGCGCCAAGCCAGCCCATCTGCCCCATCATCATTGGATTCATACCCATGCCCATGCCCATGCCGCCGCCATACATGCCGCCACCGTACATGCCGCCACCGTACATGCCGCCGCCGTACATACCACCGCCATAACCGCCGCCATACATGCCGCCGCCGCCGTAGCCACCGCCGTACATGCCACTTCCATAGCGGGTTCCATACGAACTACCGTAACCACCGGCCCCATAGCCGCTTGCGCCGTAGCCGCTCGTCCCATAAGGAGAGGATCCGTACATGCCGCCAGCGGCGGTCGTCGCGCCGTAGCCCGTAGTGCCGTACTGACCTTGCGCGGCTGCGCCATAGGGCTGTGCGGTTTGTGTCTGGCCATATGGACTTGCTGCTGTGCCAGCTACGCCGGCAGCCGTCGCTGCTGTGGCAGGAGCGCCCGGTGCGCCGGGTATACTGCCTGCAGGTGCTGTCGCAGCCGCCGCAGCACCAGCTGCAGCAGATGCGGCGCCAGGTACTGCTTCAGTTGCAGCAGGAGCCGCCGTGGTCGCCGCGGTTCCGCTCGCACCCGTTTCCCATGGCTTGGGAGGAGACGCTGTGGCCATTTTTCCGTGGGAGGTAAGAACCTTGCTCTACTACTTTTGTTCAATGTCCAAGGCCACGTCTCCGTACCGACAAACAAGACGAAGAAGACCTTGTTCACGTGGTCGTGGCTCTCGATGTTTCCCGAGCGCTGCAACGAACGTGTCCGCCTCGACGACGACCGTAGCAAAGTCGCCTCCGCTTAGCTACGCTTCACTTCGCTCCGCGCGAGACTCCGTGCGAGCCTCTGCACGGTGGAACGCGAGTTCTCGCGCCTGCAGACCCGCTCGCGCCGCGCTCGAGGCCACAGCGCAAGCCTTTGCTTTGCAAGAGGTCCGCCAATCGGAGTTTGCTTGCACTCGCCCAACCCAGTGAAGACGCCGATTCCCACAGAACCAACGCGGCACAGCCGCGGAACGGACGCCTTCAACGACTCGTAAAAAAACAAATAAGCAAACAGCAAATGTAGTGACCTTGAAATAAGGGTCTAGGCCTCCGTGAGAGTCAGGCCTGACGGATGGGTGTTGACGATGAGCGACCCGGACGCAAAAGGCCAAGGAGGAGGAGGAGGAGGAGGAGGAGGAGGAGAAGAAAGACTCGCGCATAAGCAGCGCGCGGGTGGGCGACTCGCGCGCACTGAGACGGCGAGACACTCTATCACGACTCGGTGAAGGAAAATGTCCAAGGTGCAGCTTGTACGTGCTGATGACCGCGCGAACAAGCATGCGGCGCAGAGAAGATAAGGTTTGTTTGAACAACGACGACTCACCAACAGCGACCATCTCGGTCTACGTGGACGGGCAGGCCAAGGTGAAAAGGGTCATGCAAGACGTCGAGGGCACGGGCCAGGTCCCAAAACAGGTTATCCAAAGTATGGTGGACCTTGTAGAGCTTTTCGTTGATGACGTGGTGGAACGCGCAGCCGAAAGCGTCAAGAACACCGGCGCGCAGGCGGAGACACCGGCCGCCCTTGACGAAAAGGTATTGTACGTGTCGTGCAAACACGTGCAAACAATGTATTCGATGGAAACAAAAAGTTAGGATCGGGAAACTGACGTTGATGCATGCGCGCAGACATGCCATTGTGGAGAATGAAAAGAGCTTTGACTTCTTGCGCAGTGTGAGAGTTGTGGTCCCAGCCGTGGCGTACAAACCGCGAAGCAACAAGCGTCGTCGCACCAAGGAAACTGCCTCTGACGCAACATTAGGCTCTGAGAATGGACAAGAGGAAAAAACACTTGCTGAAAGCGAAAATGACGGGACATACAAGCTCCCACCATTGGCTGAAGAACCACTCTCTTTGTCGGTAAATGCTGCACCGGGTCAAAGTGGGGACGCGTCAAGCGATGACGAGTATGACTAGCCAAGGTCGAGGCGAAGGGACTTCGACCCTAGTTTCAAATTATCATTTGCAGCTTACGTGCGATTGAGATCGCTCAAGCTTTCATTCGTACTTGGAATAATATCCGCAAGCACTGTCAATAATAGGATAAGCCAGCACAGCTGACTGTGAGGGGAAGAAAGTACAAAACTTGAAGGGTCTCGTTTCGGTGTCGCATAACTAGCCTTTTTCCTCTGCATCAGAAGAAAATTTCAGGACCATGGGAATGTTTGTCTGTTTTTTCGTTTTATGAGGTCAGCAAAATTTGATCGTTTTGTTTTTCTTCTCTTTTTCTTGTTGAAACATAGGAAAAGACCACTTGCGAAGGAACATGGCATGCACGGCGTCGCCAAGGAGAGGATTTTTTTTTGTATTGTCTGCGATGCGAATGAGGTCCGTGACAGCGCTATGCGTCAGTCGTAACGACTTGCAGATCGGTCGGAGGTCGGTACGGGGTACCCATACCCGTGAGAGGGCCGCTGCCACCCTTGTTGTAAAAGGGGCTACTTGAATAAGCCCGCGTGGTGATGCCAAGAGAGCAATCGATTGCGGCGAAACCAGGTTCTGCGATGAGACTGAGACCTGTGACAGCGTAATGGGAGTGGAGAATATCCGGGTAGGCTTCTGGTGGTTTCCCCGGATGCTTGGAGAACCCGCCAATGGGAGACTGGCACGAGAGCAAGAAGGCGCGTGTCGACTCTACATCAATCCAATCGACGCGATTCAGCATCTGCATGGACCCACCGACCCAAAAGGTGTAGCACGTGTCAGGAACTTTGTTGATGCGACCATTAAAGCCTTGGACCTGCCTTGAGACCAGAAATCGCTCGAGGCTCTCACGATCCATATCGTCTAGTCGACCGAGGAGCGCCAGGGATCCTACTGCGGTATAAATGGCGCCGGCATGCGTTTCTTGATTCGGAAGGATGCCAAAGCCCCCATCGTAAGTTTGCGAAGCGAGAATGAAGCGCGCCGTCTTATCAACGTCGATGCCAGAAAAATCCTGCAGCATGAATGACACCGCGCAGGCGCAAAATACAAAACGCATGTCGTTCTCGGTACCCATGGCTACCGCCTGGAAAGAGCCATCGGGCTGCTGAAGGCTGCGGAGGCCTGCCACAGCGGCTGCCCGATCCACGCGCGAATAGTCGTCGCCGAGAATTGCGAGCACTAAAAGCGCGCAATACGTCATGGAGACGTGCGCCTGATGGTACTTGCTCACGCCGTCGGCCTCATCTTCGGCGTTGTTGTTGCTGTTCTTGCTGCTGCTGCTGCTACTGCTGGTGCTGCTGCTGCCCATGGGTCCAAGGAAGCCTCCACCCAAGAAGCCGCCGCAACCCGGTCCGTTTTGGCCATCGACGACCACGACTTGCTGCATATAGACCCAGTCAATTATTTCCTGTCGATTCTTGAGACGATCCAAGGCTCCGAGCATGTCAAGGGCATTCACCGCAAAGTAGACCATCATGAGTCGGCTCGTATCCAGCGAGGTGTACGCCTTGGGCACGAGTCCTAGAAACATGGAAAAGTACCTTATGTGCGCCTCGCGCGTCACGTCATCGCGGACGAGCTCTGGCGTCGCGCTGTGCGCCGCCGCCGTCGCCGTCGCCGCCACCGCCGCGCCGTTGCCGCCTTCCATCGCGACTTCTCTGGCGCCGACCGCAAGCAAGCAAACAAGCAAACAAAGCCCAAACTGACTTTGCTCTTGGCCTCTCTTTCTGCACTGCAGCTTTGGCCTGCTCGTGCTCGGGCGCGTCTCTGCGCCGTGCGTGCGCAAGGATAGGCGTCAGTTCGCACTGGAGGACGAGGGACTCGGCTTATCGCAGAAGCAAATATGTGGCAGCGTCTGCGCCGCTTGCCGCTTCGGTACGTTGACTATGGCGCCACAAAGGGTGTGATGCGATATCGTCGTCTTCTTCGTCGTCGTCGTCGTTGTCGTCGCTGTCGCTGTCGCTGTCGATTGGTTAAAAAAAGGGAAGAAAAGAAGGAAACAGGGAGAGGAAGCGCGCCGTGCTTTCACCGTTAATTATTTCTTGATGCTCGTGTGCTCATCGCTGCTTGTGTCAACCCATTGAGCTCGATGTATTTGGGGATTAATGGTGTGATCACGAGCAAAAAGTCGCCCTCAGAGTTGCAAAAAGACTGCGATGCGATGTGATAATGCGAGGAGAGGTTGAGCGGGATATCAGCGATGAATATTGAGGTCGACGTGGAAGAAAGGACGCTGAGGAGCAACATATTTGCTTGCTCATGAGCCTTTTGCGGCAAAAATGACCAATCGAACAGGAGAAGTGGCGTTCGTTCCTCCGACTGCCCTCTAAAATCTAAGAAAAGAGCAAACAAAACGACATTGAAGCGGGGAAGGGTTGATTTGACAGACACGGTGCCATGCGGTTGCAAGAACATGCAAACTGACAATGTGAACTCGAGCGCCTCTTTCCATTCTAATAATTTATTGTCACCAATAGGTGGAAGGTGCTTCTCGGAGGCCAGCTGATCGTGTCGGCAGGGATCATACGACATCGTTTTAATGTCTTGCATGCTGCACAGGAGGCACAAAAGAATCCAGATGCGCAGAATGTTTCTGATATCAATGCAGCGGGAACGCAGTCACAAACAAGATCCGTCGTGCAGCCACCAAAGCGTCGAAGAATCGAAGATGAGGACGATATTCCTTTCGGTGGATTGGCCAAGGTCCCCTCCAATCGTCCAAGCGCATAGCAAACTAATGTTCTCTTTTACATTGTTATCTGTAGTTGAAACCTCTCGCTACAAACGAGCAAACAAACAAACAAACAGACAAGCAAGCGAGCAAGCAAGTAAGCAAGCAAGCAAGCGTGATGAAGGACGACTGATTTTCTTAGTTTAGAAATAAGTGAAATCTAGGTGTATCTCAAGCCAGAAGCGTTACGTCCCCCTTGTCTCAAAAAGACCTGTCGAGGAAGGGGAGCCAGATGCATTCCCTTTGCATACCTTAACATCTAAAGTCACCCAAATGGAGACACTTAATTGTGTTCACCCCATCCCCACATCTCCTGCCTATACTTCAGTGGTAGGGCAGGCGATCAAAAAAGATCGCAAACGTGTCCGCGTAAGGACGGACTCGACCACGGACAGTCACAACCAGTACCTCGTGATCACCAAAGCGCGTCCAGCAAGCGAAAGCCGACCTCGACGCCCCAACCCCTCCTGCGCGGGCAGGCAGGAAAGAAGGCAGGCTCGTAGCGTCTGACGTTGACGGTCGCTCGGTCGCTTGGTCGGCAGCGCTAGCAGCGGTGACGGAGAGAGCGAGTGCTTCCGTCAGACAGGATGTGGTCCCTTTTCATGGTGGTCTTGCCTATTCTCCTCGGCGCCCAGGCGCTTCGGCTGTACGAGACCTTGGGCGTGAGCAAGGTTTTGGACCCCACCACACCAGATGGCTGCTTTCTTGTCGACAGAGAAAACAATGATCCTGCCGGCTCGATCATTCTTCCTGTCGAAGATCTTGTTCACTATCGCTCGGGCATTCTCTTTGGTACGTATTTCTACATAACACCGTGATTGACAGCCATGGCGGCAAAGACATTCTCTTTTATTCAGGCAGCTGACATGTTGAACAAATGAATCTCAGGTGGCGCCGGTGGTGTGCTTTTGGGTGAACGGTTTAGTCCGGAGTCGAGACCTTTGGGGTACATTGTTGCTGTCGACGCACGCGGTGGCGACGGCAGCGGAAGCGGAAATGGAAGCGATACGGACGACGGCGTCGAAGACAATGACGGTAAAAGCACACCCGTGGTGCGCAAGCTCAAGATGTCCAAATTCCCGGCTGACACCCACTTTTTGCCGCACGGCATTTACTATTCGAAAGCATCGGAGCGGCTTTATGTGGTCAATCACGCTGGTGTTTCGAGCGTAGGTACACGCGTCGAGGTCTTCGATGTGACAAGAAATGGTGATGATCTTCCCGAGCTTACCTGGCGTCTGGCTGTGGGCGGAAAGGACTTGTTTGCCAACATGGCCATCAATGCCGTGGTTGAAGGGCAAGGTGATGAGATCTACGTGACTCAATGGCAGTCCACGGCAGTTCCGGCAGGGGGCGGCATGCATCCCAAGAGTATTGGTGAGATTGTCGGAAGAATCGTGCACTTGGCGCAGACGTTCATGATGATACCAGGCAATCAAGGCGTGTACCGATGCACCTTTGACAGCAAGTCGCCGTCGAACCCTGCAACCTCGTGCCGTCGTGAATCATGGGGCTACATGGCTGCCAATGGCATCACCGCCACCCCGGATCTTTCCCGTATTTATGTGGCCGATCCGGTTGCCCATAAGATCTTTTCCTATGCTCGTGACCCAGCTGATGGGACGCTCGACTTTTTGTCGAACGAGACGATTTCCACTCCGCATGCGCCCGACAACGTGCATTATGACGAGGAGACTGGCGAACTCCACACAGGAACGATTCCTCGTCTTGTGGAATTCGCCGACCTCCACGCTCGGGCTTCGGGTACTTTTCAAGTGTTTTCCCAGTCGAAGCCGGGCTCGCGCTTCGATACCGTGGAGCAGCGCGTTGTGCATGATGCAAGTCTTTTGGACCAAGTTTCCGCATGTATGCCACTCTCAGGACCAATCAAGCGCTGGTCCGTGTGCGGAAGTCCCATTGCGGATGGCCTTTTGGTTTGCCCGGCTTCTTGATCTGCAAAAATACCACTTCTTATCTTTTATTTTACAAAAATTCACTCTCTCTCTCTCTCTCTCTCTCTCCCGCGCGCGCGCTGTCTATTTTCTTCTTTTCCATATTTTTTGCCCCTCTATTGTGAAGGTTCTACTCGATGTCGCGCCCTATACCATGCCATGCCACGCCATGCCATGCCATCACTAACAGCAGCAGTAGCAGTACTAGCGAATCGTTCCGCTCAATGCTGCCGGCAGCGGTCGTTTAACCAGTCATGGATGTGTCGGTGGCACGCCTGTAAGTCGCATTGTACCCCCCTCTCACCGATACATTGATTGCTAGGGGAGGGGGGCATATCGGAGCGAGCGCGTGCACGTGCTACACCGCGCGCTCGTCATCTTATCAGTGAGGCAGCCGAGCAGACAGGCAGGCAAAACACAATCAACGTGGCGGCCGCGCGCGCGCGCGTAGAGCACGGCAGCGAGCGCCCGCAGCGTCGTGAGCGCAGTGAAGAGAGGATCTGGCCTACTCTGGCCTGCACCACGTAGTCTGGGTTGCTTGGTCGTTTGCACACGTGGAGAAAGAAGTCCAACAATCGTCTCAGTCGTCCACGCAGAGCGGGCCTGTACGTACCCCTTCGAAGCCTCGACGCGCGCGAGTGACAAAGCGGCCAAGCACGATGGCCACCGTGTCCGCCGATCTGGAGCTCGCTCCCGCGGCCGTGCTGCCCGATCTTGAAGAGGAGGATATCTCGGATGATGACTTGGAGTCTGGCCAAATGAAAAAGGAGCACTCCGGACCCGTCTTGGCACCCTCGCGGATGGACAGAGACTTTCGTGAAGCGCTGCACAAGCGTCTCGATGTGGAAACACAACTTAATCCGTTCACATACCATGGTAAATGGACACCTTGGGAGGTCTTCAAGGCAATCCTGGGCGTCGTTGTCATCCCAGTTCGTTTTACTGTGGCCGGTTCAACCTTGCTGCTCGTATGGGCGTGCTGCGCGGCGGCAGTTTCGTTCGGAGCAGACGAGTCAAAGCCTTTAAGCGGTTTTCGTCGCGTGCTCATGTGGCCTGTGCGGATTTTGTGCAGACTCTTCATCTTTTGCTTTGGTGTGTACTGGATTTCTGTCAAGGGTAAAAAGGCGAGTCATGCTGAAGCAGCGGTGGCCGTGGTGGCCCCGCATTCCACATTTCTGGACACCATGACGTACTATGCCGTTTATGGCCGGTGGTCGGGTTTGGGTAAAAAGGAAGTGACCAAGACTCCGTTTTTTGGCACGATTTTCCGCGGTCTGCAAATGATTGCGGTGGACCGCGAGAATCCGGAGGGTCGCAAGGCCGCGCTCGACGAGTTTGTGCGGCGCGCACAAGATAACAAAGGGTGGCCTCAGCTTGTTGTCTTTCCAGAAGGTACTTGCACCAATCGGCGTGCCCTCATCCAATTCAAGCGCGGGCCCTTCGTCCCCGGCGTTCCCATTCAGCCTGTCGTGATGCGCTGGCCATATTATTTCTTTGACCCGGCATGGACCTCGAGCGGGCCGAACCGGATCGCACTCGTGTTCCGTCTCATGACACAAATCTTTACGCGTGTCGAGGTGGAGTTTCTCCCCGTGTACACGCCGAGCGACGAAGAAAAGGAAGATCCAGAGCTTTTCGCGCACAACGTACGCAATACCATGGCCCAGGCGCTTGGCGTGCCAACCACGGAGCACTCTTACGAGGATACGTTTTTGAGCATGGCGGCAAAGAAGGCCAAGTTTAATCCGGATGAAATTGTCGATTTCGAGTTCACCAAGGTGAAAGAGCTCTTGGATATTGACCTCAAGGAAGCGCGCCGGCTTCTGAAGCGATTCGGGGCAGATCCCAAGGTGCGCAAGACGGGCAAAATGAACCCCGCGCAATTTGCCAAGGCGCTGAACCTTCCTCTATCGGACGGCATTCTCGAGCTCTTTGACCTTCTTGACAGCGATGGTCTCGGCTTTATCGATTACAAAACCTTCCTCATCGGACTCACGTTTGTGTCGCAAAATACGACCACAGAGGAGGCCGTGGACGTTCTCTTTCAGGCTCTCGACCCGGAGGGCACGGGTAGCATCTCGCAAGCCTCTTTGCGCGAGGTCATGTCAGCGGTCTTCCGCAAGACCGACCGTCGTGCGGTGTCGCGCTTGTTCAGCGCCGCCGACAAGTCGGGCTCGGGTCAGATCCGTCGCGAGGACTTTAAGGCTTTTATTGAGCGCAACCCGGAGATGCTCGTGGCTGGTCTGGAGATTCGCCAGGCTTTCAAGAATCGGGACCATGGCGAACTTATCGAAACCTATAAACGCGTTCCAGCTGACTGGCGATCTTTCTCGAAATCGACTCGCCGCGAAACCTTGTAGTCAGTCGACTTTTTGAAATCTCAGGGTGTTGGGTTACAAGGAATCGAAAGAGAGAACTCGATCGTCGTTGCGGTGTCGACTCGTCAGACTTGTGTCTTTTGTTTGCTGGCGTTGTTAATTATCAATCATTCTCCTTTTATTCTTTTCTTTTATTCTTGTGTTCCCCTTTTCCAAACGTTTACCTTGCCTTCTTGCGTTCTCGCTTTTCTTTGACACGCTCAGCCGGTCTTGCAAGTCGCCTTTACAGGTGACAGAGATCAAGCTTAGCCTCGACTTTTTTTTATAACCCTCCAAGTCTGAGTCCGCGTCCGCGTCCCGCGTCTGAGTCCTTCCTTCAAACTTGAAACGATGCTGGGCGCGACGAGAGTTTTCGCGCGTGCGCGAGGAAGACAATGCGGGCTGGCGCTACGCAGGGCGTCAAGCGCCCCAGCAGTGCCTGATAGCAAGCTGCAGGCAGACCCCAAGTTTGTGGACGCTTCGCGGGGCGAAGGACTGGAGATTGGCGCTGCGGACGCAGTGGTCTTTCCGGACGCCATCTCGCAAGAGGAGCACGATGCGCTCGTGGAGGAGATTTTGCATGGCGCAAGCGACCGTGCCATGCGCAAGTTTAGGAAGCGCAAGTATCAAGTGGATCACTGGGACGCCGTCATTGTCGGATACAAGGAAATTGAGCGCGCGATGCCGCTGTGGCCCCCCGCCTTGGCTTCTGTTCTGCAGCGCATGCAGGACTTTGTGCAGCGCTACCTGGAGGAACACGTCGAAAGGGTCAATGGTCCACTCGAGTACCTTCCTCCGCACATTATAGATCTTGCTGCGGACGGAGAGATTCGGCCGCACGTGGATAGCATCAAGTTTTCGGGCGAGGTTGTAGCTGGACTCTCGCTACTGAGCACACGCACCATGAGCTTACGAAAGGGTCGCGACGATCCGCATGCCTACACCCAGGATGAACCTGCCGTTGACCTTTTGTTACCACCGCGCTCACTTTACATTTTATGCAATCGCGCTCGCTTTGACATGGGTCACTCTGTCGAGCGCGTTGATCCACCGGAGCGTCGCTTTTCGATCATCTTCCGCGACGCTATCCCAATTGACAAGGAAAACGACCCCAGCTCCTTTTTGTCGCGGCACATTGTCTAAGAATCTGCCTCTGGGCGTCTTGGCGAACTAGTTGAAACAGAACAAAATGAGTTTGACCTTGGTACAAACATTGCTCGTCGTTTTTTTCTTGGAACAAAGCATGCTATACATCACTCACATTCTTCTTGTTTTCTTTTGTGCTTCTCTTACATAATCACAAGATTTAAAATTTATTTGACCTCTTACGTCGCTCGTAATCGCTCGCCTCGCCTCGCCGAGGAGGGCACAACGCTCTCCCCGTCCAATTCCATGCTTTCTGTGGGTCCCGTCATGGATGCTGCGAACGAATTTGTCCCCGCGTCATCTGCACGAGCATACTTGTGCCGACTTGTTGCATTATTTCCAGCCTCGTGCTCGCCCTCACCACCGGCGCTTTCCTCGGAGACGCGGGAGGAGCTCTCGCGCGTACGTTTAGAGGCAACAGATGATGAAGATGAAGTCGTTGATGACATTGCTCGCGGAGCCACCGAGGCCTCGTCCGTCTGGCCAATCTCCTCGGCCTCGAGCGTGGCCACAACGAGCTCGGCCTGAAAGGTTTGAATGGATCCGCTTCCAATATTGTCGGTGGTGTTTCCGCCCATGGTATCCATGTTTGCTAGCGATTCGTCCGTGGAGAAGAGAAAGGGAGATCCAGCACCATTACATAAAAATGTCACATTGACGACGCCGACGACGTCGCAAAAGTGCAGGAGGGCTTTCATTTCCCTGAGACCAAAGGCAATCTCGCTGTCTTGCTCGGAGCCCACTGAGAGGGACTCGAGCTCGTTGGCGGCAATTCCAACCTCTGTGCGAAGCGTCTCGAATTCTGTGCTGTGGTCAACATGCTGAAAGTGTGAGCGGAAGCGCAGGCCGTTGTCCGCTTGGAGAACGAGTGAGGCCTCCTCGGCACCGTAGATGAGACTGAGCGCTTTCATGAAGATGCTTGTGCGCGCGACGATTCGGTTCTGCGCTGCTGAGCGGTCAAAGGAAGCGTGTACGACGCTGGTGTCCTCGTAGTGGAGTTCGTGAGTCTTGACGAGGCCACCGCGGCACTGCGAGCTAAAGACGATGACATGTCGAGCTCCTTCTTGGTGGAGACTGATTGTGACGCGTTCTGTTGACCGAACCGATTTGAAGACGCTGGCCAGCGACCGAAGAGGGATCTTGATGGCGAGCAAGCCGGCGCTACTCATGCTTATGTTTTCAAAAAAGGCGTGGAAAAAGGTAAAAACGTTGAAGGCCGTCTTGGCGTCGTTCATCGTACTAAGTGTTAGCGAGGTGGGCCCGCCTCGTTGGCCTCTGCTGATTTCCAGCACTAGTTCCTTGCCGACCTTGCTCAGGCATTGTACGCACGCGGCAAAGACCTTGACGTTCTTTTCCGGGATGGAGCATTGCAGCAAGCTCATCTCTCCGTTCGCTCCTCCTGTCGCTCACCGCCCCGCTCCTTTGCGCGAGGAAAGAAGGAGGAGAATTAAGAGAAAGCGTTTCCTTGGCGCCCGCACGTTTTAGCGTTCACAGAGCGACCTTGTCGCGCGTGGCGCGCGAGAGTGCCAGTGCTTACTTGCGCGCTCGCTTGCTTGCTTGCTTGCTTGCTTGCTTGCTTGCGTGCTTGCTTGCTTGCTTGCTTGCTTGCGTGCTTGCTTGCTTGCTTGCTTGCTTGCTTTTAAGCAAGCAAATGCTCCCGTTCCTCGGAGATGTGCGCTCAGCTGATGTCGGTGGTTAGTATTTTTTTTTCAAACTTGCGCAACCCATTTCCGAGAGGAGCAGGACGTGCGTTGCGCACTTTGGGGTTGCGCAGGCAGCCAGGCTTCGTTTGCAATGGATTGCATTGGAATGCAATGCAATGCAATGCAATGCAATGCAATGCAATGTAATGCAGTGCAAGGAAGGGGAAGGCAACGAGAAGAAATGTGCGTCGATCGTGTCCGTGCCTTTTGCACAGTGTTCTCGTTTGGCTTACAGGCGAGTCTTGAGCTCATTGCACTGCAAACGAGCGTCGCGGAGGTGTATTAGCGACGGGAGCGGAGCGGCCAGCACGGAGCAGGCAGAGCAGCAAGCGACGCGGAGCAGCGCAGAGCAGCGCAGAGCTGAGCAGTGCGGAGCGACGCGGACTCGACGCAAAAGGTACGGGGCAGCGCAGAAGACGATGAGCCAACTCCTGGAGACGACGGTGAAGGGCGGGATTGCGACCCTGCGGTTCAATAACCCGCGCAAGCTCAACGCCTGGTCGCAGTCCATGATGAAGGCGAAACGCGCTGCACTTGCGCAGGCGTCGGCGAACGAAGAGGTCAAGGCCGTCGTGCTGACGGGCACGGGGGATTACTACTGCGCGGGCGTCGACTTGGCGGCCGTGCTCAAGCCCATGATGCCAGGCAAGCTCGTCAAGATGCTCAAGGACCTGAATGAGGAACTCTTTGACCAGTTCATCCGCTTTGACAAACCAATCTTCGCTGCGGTCAATGGACCAGCCATCGGTGCCGCTGTCACCAGCTCGACGCTCTGCGACGGCATTATTGCCAGCAACCGGGCCACTTTCCACACGCCCTTTGCTAGCCTGGGTCTTGTCCCGGAGGGCTGCAGCTCGGTGCTCTTTCCGGAGCTTCTCGGTGACGAGTTGGCGCAAAAGATGCTCAACGAGAACTACAAGCTTTCCGCGGAGGAGGCGGCCAAGACGAAGATGCTGACCGCCATGATTCAGACCGGTGACGCTGCACCGGCTAGCGGTATTGACGAAGCATTGCTTGACGCAACGTACGCCCATGTTGATGAGTACCTCACCAAGAATGGCACACAGCGCTCGCGTTCCCCAGAGGAGACCGCACGTCTGCGCGAGGTCAATGCGCAAGAGTCGGCGGCCCTTGCTGACGCATTTGTGTCCCCGCCCTTTTTCCACGCCATGGAGGCCAATGCCGAGCGCCGTGGGCGTACCAACGCCAAGCTTGCCTTTCAGACGCTTCGTGTGACGCGGCCCGTATGGGGATTATTTTTATGAAGCGGGGGCTCACTCTTTGTTACGTGCGCCTGTGTATAGCACTGATCCGTGTAGCCCAAAAAATTAGCCAGCACTCGAGCTCGAAAAGAAACACACAAGGAATCTTTTTTTATTTGCTACTAGTTCGTGGCGAGGCGCATCGCATAGCATTTGTGAAAAGTAAAACGAAGAAATAAAACAATAAGAAGAAGGAGAAAAAGAAGGAGAAGAAGAAGAAGAAGAAGAAGAAGAAGAAGAAGAAGAAGAAGAGTAAGAAGAAGAAGAAGCCTTCGACGCGAAAGAGGGGTTCTGGGACCAATACCCACCAAGACCGGACTTTTCTTTTTGCTGTGAGTTAAGCGGACGCGCTGCGCTGGGCAATGGTGAATTTGATAGGCTTGGTAAAGTCACGCATCTTCATGGTGTCCTCCTGCGTATCTTGCACTTCGAGCCCAAAAGGCTCCATCCATTCGGCTAGTGTCGCCTCTGGGAGCTCTTCGTCAAACTCGCACACCATAAGGTGCCCACCGGGCTTGATCGTCTGACATAGGTGTTCGAAGATAATTTGAGGTTCCATGGTGTGATGCAAGACAAAGCAGACCATTGCAAAATCGACCTTGCCCGCGAAGGTCTCTAGTTCCTGTCCATTTTTCTTCGGGTCGATCTTGGTGAAACTCAAGATATTGTCGAGGCTCTGCTCCGTGGCGCGACGTTGCGCCACCTTGAGCATGCCCTTGGAAACGTCGAGACCACAGCTCCCGGGGGCAAGCACCTTGCCAAGATTGCACAAGAGATGTCCGGGCCCACATCCAAAGTCCAACGTGACTAATTTGGTCGCTTCATCTGTCGGCCACCATTCCTGGCGCTCCAGAAAGGCCTGCTCGAGCTGCACGAGACGAATTCCTTCCTCCATCTTGGCATACTCTTCGGCTTTCTCGTCCTCGAAAAAGTCTTGATCGTAGTTGTTACCAATGCCGCTGTGCGAATGGCCGTGACCTTGCGAACAGCCGTGGCCGTGCGAATGACCATGACCATGCAAGTGACCATGGCCATGCGGAGGGCCGTGGCCGTGCGAATGGCCGGGACCATCATCGCCGGGTCCGGGTGGGCCCCTTGGCGGTCCTCCAGGTGGTCCTCCGTGTGGTCCTCCGGGCGGGCTATGATGGCCTGGACCATGCGAGTGTCCATGACCACCGTGCGAGTGTCCATGGCTGTCGTGGCCCGGGCCGTGCGCGTGTTCATGGCCACCGTGCGAGTGTCCGTGGCCCTCAGCGTCTTCTTCGTGACGTTCACGACTCTTTCTTTGTCCCATCGTGCTCAAATCGCACGCTCAAGCTTGGGACCTCTAACAATGCTTGCTGCGCGTCTTCCGCTCGGGGTATAGATTTTACCGGGTCACGAGCTGGCTGGCTGACTGCTCGCTCGCTCGCTCGCTCGCTCGTTAATGGTGAATTAAAGTGCCGTGCCCTGCCGTATCTCGCGGCGAATGCGCCAAGGAGTTTTGTGATTGGAGTTTTGCGATTTGAGCGAAAGCAGCAACAAGCAAGCAAGCAAGCAAGCAAGCAAACAAATGATTTTTTATTTTTTATTTTTTACCTTCTTCTGGACGATTTCCGTCTCTCCCACCATCATGATCTTGGGCAACAGCGCGGGGGGTGGGAGCAACTCGCGTGGGACAAGTCGAGCTGGAATGCTTGGCAATCGAGATTGTTTGAGAACGCAGAACGATGGAAGCCGAAGCCATTGGTAGATGAAAAGAGCGCTGCGGAACTCGCAAGAGCAAGAGCTCATCATAACTATACATCAAGAAGCCCGCCCCTCGAGCTTTTGTGTTTCTTGATAGTGCCATTGGAATGCATTGTACTGTTCACCAACCATCGCGCGACGTAGTATACCTTGTGCCGATAAAGTCGTGAATTTCGTCGTCATGTATGACCGTAAACTGAAAATCATAACCGCAGCCGATGCCAACCTCGACTGCGGCATGCAAGTAAGCTCGAAAGTCTTTGTTTCGAAGCAAGTGTCGTGAGCAAGATCCCTACTCACGTCACGTCAGAACACTGCGCAAATCGTCTTCGCACAAGTTGAATGCAGCAAAGAAAAGATGCATGCCCGCCTCTGCGCAAGATCACCTTTCGTGCCTGTTCTGCGACGGGTCTGTAGCGGTTCCGTGACGCCGATCGACGCCGATGAGGTGATGACGGAGGAGTTGGACCGGGGCGGAGAGCAACAGAATCAAAAGCAGCGACAACTCGCGCGGCGTTCCGACGACGAGACGAGAACGCGAGTGGCAGAGGGCTCTCGAGAATGTCTTCAAAGACGCCGAGCCTCGCGCGCGCGCTCGAAGAGTATCAAGAGTCCGAGGCGCTGCGCATTGCGGGCCTCGACGCCGACGGCGCGACAGCCGCCGAGGCCAGCAACCGCGCGAGCGGTCTCAGCGCTGGTCCAAGAAGCGCACATCATGCGGCCGTAGAGCCGCGGTCGACGCAGGCGACGACGTACTCTCCAAGACCTGCTCGCGGCGAAAGGCTTCGCGCTGTCGAAGATGAGGCCGACCGCGAGACCCTCGTCGCCAATGGCTTGCGAGGCGACGCCAACATGCACGAGGAGAGCCCGGAAATGGTACTCGAGCAGCTTGGAGCGCGCAACGTGCTCGTGGACCAGTTTTCCAGCGCGCTTTGCCGCCCAGAAGACGATGAGGCAGGCAACTGGCACGAGGAAGGTGCCACCGACAACCTTTTGCCTCGGTTTTGGCTTCGCAAGGGCTTGCCTCTCCGGCGAACGCAGCAGCCACAACAAGAGCAGGAGCAGGAGCAGGAGCAGGAGAAGGAGAAGGGTGGCAAGACGCAGCGACAAGCGAAATCTTCCCCAGCGTCATCTCGAGGCGTGGTGGTCGTCGAGGATGATGACGACGAGGAGGAGGAGCCTGCGGACCTCGGCGATGGCTTTCGCGATCTGCCAGCCGACATTGTTTTGCGAATTCTTTACTTTCTTGATGAGGATGCCTTGGATTTAATGCGCGTGTGCAATCCGGCATGGGAGAAAGAGCTCCGTGCCGAGGCGCTCTGGCGGCAATTCTGCGAACGCATTTTTGTCCCGCCCGCATTCCGACCCGTGCGCACCGTCGAGACGAGCAATGGCGCCATCGTTCCGGCCAAATTCATGTCTTGGGAAAAGGTACGGCGGTTACGCCCGCGAGTGCGTCCCGAAACTGGCGTATACATTCTCAAGTCGACTTACATTCGCACGGCCGGTCCTCGCACGCTGTGGTCACCCGAGGACTACAAGGCCGTCTTGGAGATGCGCCATTACCGATATCTGCTCTTCAAGCCAGATGGCCAGGTGCTGTACGCTTCGACCCCCTTCGCCCCAGCTAAAATGCGCCCAAAGTTCAAGCAGAAGCTTTTCGAGGACTGGGTCACCGACGGCGTGGCGCGGCAAGTCGTCGAGATCGAACAAGATGGTGAACATGAGGGCGAGGGCCAAGCAGAGGGCAAAACGGAGTCCGCGGCAAAAACTCCTACGGCGTCAAACAAGCCTGTGGAGAAGATGACAAGGCGCAAGCGTGCCGAGCTTTTGCGCTTGCAGCGTCAAAAGCTTGACACGACCCGAGGAGACGTTATCCATACGGGACTTTACACTGTCTCCAACGGGGTGGTCTCTGTTGTCATCAATCTTGTCAAGTACACGGTAACCTTTGATCTCAAGCTCCACCCTCGGGGCGGCTCACACGACATTTTGCAGACTGTCAAGCACCAATCCGTATACCACAAGGAGGGCGAGCGCATTGTCGACTACAAGCTCAGTGGTAGCGTGCTAGAGCGTCTGTGGAACTACTACGCCTTTTCCGATCCCTCGGATCCGAGCTAGCGTTTAGCCCAGGTTAGTTTTCTGGAGGAGGGAGAAGCTGAACGGGTCTACCTAAGAAAGAGTGGGAGTTGCGAAGCGAGCACGCTTTCTTTTTCTTCTTCTTCTTCTTCTTCTTCTTCTTCTTCTTCTTCTTCTAATTTTACAAATGACGTATTACACATTTTGTCCTTTGCAACAAGGCAATGTTGCGCGGAAGCATGCTGTTTGTGCCACGAGCCGCGATTCCGTGCTTTGAAAGTGAATAAAATGTCCCCAAACGTTGCCGATTCAATATAAGAAGAGGAGGCCGCGACGCGAGGCGTGCGTTGATCGCACGATCTCGCCCCAGACTCACTTGCGAGAATCAGCTAGAGCGGCCGCAAAGATCACCCACTCAGCCCTCTGGAAAGCTTAGTGAAGATCATCACGGCAAGGAAGCAAAGGGGGGGGGGGCGGCGGCGGGGAAGGCGCATAGAGGTCGGCAGTCTGTCGATGCGCGGCGCGAGACTTGCTGGACAGACGCGCGCGCGCGACAGGGCGACCGACCATGGCGAACGCTACGTGGCTTGACGCGCACGATGTGCCCAGCTGCGCTGCGGCGGGCATGTACCATACCGTGGCGTTGACCGAAAATACTAGCGTTGTTGCCTTTGGCAGCAACCTCAAGGGCCAGCTGGGCGTGGGCAAGGGCAAGGGCAAAGCCATGCATGAAACAGCAGTCTTTGTCCGGGACCCACGTGTGGTGGACTCGCAAACAACGAGCTGGAAGACCGCGCCAATCCAAATTGCGTGCGGTGCCTTGCACACGGCCCTCTTGCTCGCCAACGGAGAGCTCTTTGTTTGGGGCCTCGTCGACGGCGGACGACTGGGCATCGACCCAGAGAGAGTAGCCACGCTGTCGAGCTCATCAGCCTCCTCGACAATTCTCTACGAGCCAACGCGAGTGCCAAGATTTGCAGGACACTTGAGCATTACCCATATTGCGTGCGGAACCGACCACACCCTTTGCGTCGATCGCGACGGCGACGTTTGGACCTGGGGCGTTGGGAGCTATGGCAATTTGGGCCACGGCGGCAACAAGAATGAGCCAGAGCCACGGCCCGTGGAGGCGCTCCGAGGCAAGGTCACACGAATGCTTGCGGGAGGCGCCAAGCACTCGGCTTGCGTCACCACCAAGGGCGAGGTATACACGTGGGGTCACGGGGACAAAGGCCGTCTCGGCAATGGAGTTCAGCGAGGCACAAGCATTCCTGAGCTTGTCGAGGCTCTGCAGCACGAATTCTGCGTCTTTGTCGAGTGTGGAGAGGCGAACACTGCAGCCATATCCGATGGAGGGGCTCTTTGGACTTGGGGCGCGGGCAGCTATGGGCGTCTGGGCAATGGTGGAGAATCCGACGCACTCCTTCCCACCAAGGTTGAGGCACTGATCGGACAAGAGGTGATCATGGTGTCTCTTGGTGTTTTTCACTCACTCGCTGTTACGCGAAATGGAACTCTTTGGGCCTGGGGCGGAGGGCAATACGGAAAGCTTGGCTTGGAAACTAGCGCAAATGTACTTTCTCCGCGAGCGCTTTCCAGCACCAGCTTTCATAATGACACCGTAATTCAAGCGTTTGCCGGCGTTTCGCACAGTCTCGCGATTTGCAGCAGCGGATCCATGTATACGTGGGGAGACCCAACGCAGGGCAAGTTGGGCCGAAAGGTACAGCAAACACCTGAAGCCGCGACGCAGCCTCTGAGTAGGTTATACAGCGCGCCAGAGCCAATCACTCTGCAAGGCGACGTGCAGGGTTTACGGATTACACCAACAAGAACGGATATGACCTTGTCCACACGAGGTCCTGGTGCTTTGGGGAAAGAGTTTACTAATGCATACAGTGGTGCGAAGAGGCAGAGCCGCAGTGTGCCTCAAGACGCCAGAGGTACAAATCGCCGTAGTTTCGCGAGCGGCATGGCCGTGGGCCCAATGCAGCGAACCCTCGACGTCAGCACCAATGCGGTCCGTCTCATTGCTGCAGGATCGAAACACTCTCTTGTTCTCACATTTAATGGCGCTGTCTTTGCCTGGGGAGGCAATGAATTTGGTCAAGTGGGTGACGGTTCTCGTGAAGACATGCGGGTGCCGGTGCGCGTCACATTTGGCAGATCGTCCACCCAACGGGTCGTTCACGTTGCTGCGGGCGCTAACCACAGTCTTTGCTGTTTGAATCAGGGAGACACGTACGCCTGGGGACGCGGCAATGAGGCTCAAATTGGGACAGGGTCGACGATCACCGAGACGGTGCCGATTTTGGTCCAAGCCTTGCAGGGGCATCGCGTGGTCAAGGTGTATGGAGGGGAGAGTCACAGCGCTGGGCTTTCCGAGGATGGTGCCTTGTTCACATGGGGCGACCCTGACCAAGGTAAATTGGGCCAAGGACGTATGCTGAGTGAGGCGGACCCAAGCTTTGATGCTCTGGCGCTGCCGCGCATCGTTCAAGGTCATTTGGCTTCAGTCAAGGTCGTTGATGCGTCACTTGGCACAAGTCACTCTGCGTGCATTGATAGCGCTGGCAAGGTCTATACTTGGGGTTCAGGATGGCAGGGCAAGCTTGGGTTGGGGGCCACAGAGAATCAGTACACGCCGCAGCGCGTCCTCGCGCTCCAATTTCTCTCCATGCGGTCCGTCTCTTGCGGCGCGTATCACACTCTGTTCGTCACTGATGATGGCGATCTTTATGCGTGCGGACGCGGCGATGCGCGTCTCGGTCTTGGGGAAACGACCGACAAGCTCGTTCCAGAACTCAATGCGACGCTGCGCACAGCAGGCGCAACGGTTGTGCGCGCCTGCGCGGCCGAAGAACACTCGCTTGCAGTGACTGTAGATGGTCGTGTGTGGACGTGGGGCAAGAACGCCTACGCCAAGCTTGGCCTGGGTCATCGTCTTGGCGGCGTGGTGGCGCGCGAGCAGGTCGAATCCATGCCACGCGTCATTGATTCGAGCGTGCTCAGTCTCAACAATGAGCGGTACGAAAATCGCGACGATATTCGCATGGTCGCTGCCTTTGCCAATCATAGTCTAGCCCTGGCACAAGACAGTCGAGTTTATGCATGGGGATCGAATGGAAACGGGCGTCTTGGGCTTGAGCACGATGGCGCAGCGCGCATGGATAGGGTTGTCGAGACGCCTACGTCCGTGCCTCACTTTCAGCAAAGGCTCCAGGACCAGCCTGTGACGATGTCTGCCCAGCGCGCCCATGGAGACGCGGTCCCTCTTCGTACGGCTGCGCGAGACTCGATCATATGTGAAACCTTGTCGACAACTTCGGCGGCCCACAGCGAGGCAAAGCACGCAGCCTGGGGCCCTGACGCGGGTGGGTCTCTGGCCGCTTCTTTGGGCGTACTTGGGGCCACAGCAGCGGCTTCGACCACATCAAAGCACCTTGGCAACGATGCGGCGGCGCTCGAAGCCCACATCCGTGACTACATGGAGAACGGCAAGGTGCCTCCGCTTTACGTTGTGCAGCTATTTCTCAAGGCTGAGCCCCAGGAACGCCAAGCGCAATCCATTCTCTTTGACAGCAAAGAAAAGGACGAAGCGGAAGATGCTCTCTACCGCTGTTTGATTGACCTCGTCCTCGCTGAGCGCGACGTGCAGCAACTTGATTATACGATTGGGCTGACGGTGACGACGACAATTCGCCAATACGGTGTTCCCGGAACCTTGGGCGGCTCTGGAGCTGTCGACGGGGGGCTTGAAAGTGGGGGTCTTTTTGCTCATGCGCGGACGAGTGCAGATTGGAACAAGGGAAGCGGTTCTGTAAACTCTGGGCGAGGTCGCACGCGAGGCGGGGCCAAATATGCATCAACACTGACGCGTGAAATCGGGGGCTGCATCGCCTCATATGAAAAGATCTTTGTTCTGCTTCTCGCAAATCCACGTTATATGATCAACATGTTCGAGATCTATGTATTGCGGCAGCAGGCTCAAATGGACGAGCAAAGTGCTGCGACAACTGCGGCAGGAGCGCGAGGTCAGGAAGCGTCCGAGATGGAAAGCGTGGCTCTTGCGGTGTTGCCGGCAGGCCCAAGTTGGCGAGAACTTTATTTTGAGCTCGTGGAAAGTGTGTACGCCTTTGGAGACGCGCATTGCAACCATTTGCTCATGGTCTTGGCGAGGTCTGTGCTTCGCCGAGAGCTCGAAGCCTTTTCAAGCACAGAGAATTTTCCTCGGTCTCTGGCGGACGACTTGTATGCTGCTGCGGACCATGTGCACGAAAATCATGCGCGGCACGCCTCTTTGCATCATCAGATGCACAGCGAGGACAAGGGGATGCGGCGTTCGTTGCGTTCGTTTCTTGATAAGAACAGAGGGCAGTGCAGTTCTTTTCAGGAACTAGCGACGCGCTTCTTTTCACAGGACGCAGTGACAATATGGCTGCGCGAGAGCTTTGCGTCCACCATTACGGACCTACACCGTGGCCACCAGTCACGCACAGCATCGGGCGAGGAGCTTCGACTGAGCTTGGATCCGATCCGAATCTATAATGAGCTGCACGGCGACCCTGACGCTTCGTTGTCCATGAATCCTTCCCGGGCCGCACAGGTTCGCGAGGAGTACGCGAACTACCCTGACGTGCGGCTGGAGCTGGACACCCGAATCGGGCTGTTGAAAGAAGTAACGCTTGTTTTCTTGAATCAGATCTCCAAGGCAGTCTCGGGCATCCCGAACGACGTGAAACTGTTTTGCAGGTTGTACCACGACGAATTACAGCGACACTTTGAGTACGACACCGAAGCGGCTCCGATTCGGTACGATCAGGCCGTGGCTAAATTTCTCGTGGATCATTTGCTCCGTCCTGCGTTTCTCTCGCCGAAGCAAAGACGTTTGGTTCCACGGCATTTCGACACAATCACGCCGCAGCAGCACCAGAATATGGTGCAAGTGATCAAGCTCTTGCAGGCCATCGTTTTGGGGCGCCCGTATCGCATGGAGCGCCTTGAGCCCCTCAATGTTGCCATTCGCCAGCACCACGCACAGGTGCAGACGATGGTCAATGATTTGCTCAACGCTCCGAGCAACCTGGAGGATGCGCTGCACACGGATTTGATCATGGAATACTTGCGGCCGCGAGGAGACTCCCTACGACTGCGGGCGTCCATGCGAAGCCTTCGTTTTGTGCGTTTCGCCTTGCATCACCCGTCGTCTCGACTAATTTGTTCCGAGGAAGACCCGCTCGCTCGCGTGGTTTCTGATCCAGGGGGTATTTTGTCGGACACCACGGACAGAATTGGCGCCGAAAATTTTGCACGAGAGGTGGTTTTGTCTAAGGACGACGAAAATTTCAAGGTCAATGTCGCCGTAGAAATGCGTTTCCTCGAGCTCGATCCCGATGCTGAAATGGAAGCCCGGCTTCGCTTCGATGATGCAGAAGAGGAAATGGCCCCTCAGGGATTTCGCCTTCGTGCTGGGCTCCGGCTTGACCCTATTTCGATGGTTCCCGTGCCTTCCTGGATGCTTGACCGTGCGATGAAGTCGGCCGAGGCGCTCGAAGACCTTGATTTGGGGCAGTCGACGTCGGAGGTGGAAAAGGTGAAACGCGAGTTGGTGGATCTTCCAGAGTTGCCGCCGACGGGAGACTGGAGCGCATTTCGCGAGGGCCTCGAGGCGCGATTGGAAGAGGAGGTCAAGAGATTTGAGTTTGTGCGCGCCGCCGAAATGCATCGCGTCATTCTGCGTCTGACAGAGCTCGAAGGCTCACATGGGCCTGAAGCTCATGAGAATTTGCTACGGCAGCTTTTGAGCTCGCTTCTGCAGAGGCGTAAGGCGGCCTTTCGGCTGCACCATCAGCACGCGGAGGCGCGGTTTCTAGGAAAGCTTGCAGAGGCTCGTTTGGCCGAGATTGCGTTGCAGCGGTCAGCGCTCGAAGATTACATGCGCTCGCTGCGGCTTCGCGTCGTTTCGACAGGACCGGGAGGCGATTCGACGGGCCCTTTTACAGCGAGCGTTCAGAGCCGGCGTGGCAGGGAAAACGAGTCTGATAACGATATGGCCCCGCGCCGTCGTGGTTCGTCCGGGTTTAAACGCTCGAGTCAGGGGAGTAAACTCCAATCGCTCCTCGCCACCGAAAATGTTGGCATAGGGGCGTATAATAAGTTTACTTTGACCAAGCTGGTCGAGTCAGGCGTTGTCACACAGGTTGGCGGCTGTGGCGGCGGCGGCGGCGGCAGCGACGGCGGCAGCAGGAGAAGTGGCAGCAGCAACAACAATAGAGCCAATGGCTCACTTCCAGGTCCCTCGAATGGAATTGTGGCCAAGAGAAGTGGGCATCAGGGTATTAGAAAGGAAACGCTGGCGCAGGGCCGAGGTGCCGAGGTTTTTGCGAGGTCGAGAGCATCGGTGAAGCTATTGTTTTTTTCCAAAAACACTGGCGAATTTTTGGTTTTTGTAGTTTTGCGTCCCGGGACGCTTTTGGACAATTTCGAGATCAGCATCCCGCAACTTATGGAGATGGAGCGGACGTTGCGACAGACCTTTCGTCCAAGCGCAAAGCTGCCAATCGAATTTTCGGTTTCCCGGGTCAAATGTCTACTCGAAGAAATTGCCATGAAGATGATTATGCTCCGGTGAGTGGAGAAAAAAGAAATGAAAGAAAGGCTAACTTTTGTCATTTGTTTCATCATTCAACTATTTTGTCTCTGCGCTCTCGTGATGTTGCCAATGAAATCCACGCGCCCATGAGACAAGCGATTGGAAAGATACCAAGAAAGATTGGGCTGAAATTCTATGAAAACATACTCTGGAACATGCGAACGATCCCCTTTGCACAGGGCCAGCACACATTGCGGATGACCTGCTTGATGAAGGAGCCAATGAGTCGGAGCCCGTAGCGCCCGCCTGGAAGATTACCAAAAGCATAGTAGCCCAGTGCGCAAACCTGGACGACGGAAAAGAACATAACGAATACATAGGAGCGCATGACGAGACAGGCGTAGAGCGTGCCAAAGATGGAGAGAAAGTAAGCCAGGGTAAAGGGGAGTTGCGAGCCGCTGCACACGGACTTTAACCATGCCGATGGTCCCTTGATGAGTGCAAAGGCTGACATGTAGCACACGGAACCCATGGTAAAAGAAAAGGCGAATTTGGCGGGGAAAACGACGATGACGCTCGTAAAGAAGAAAGCCAGTAGGAAGAAGAACATGCTCAGGGATAGAAGCAAGACAAATCCACGGAAGCGCTCTGAGCGCGAAAGGGCGTTCCATGATTCTCCCTCTCCTGTGGCGGGTTTGTTTTGCTCGAGAGCGTCAACGTCATCGCCGGCCTCAAGGTCGACTGTGGCGAGCGAAGTGCCTGCAAAGATGCTAGAGCGGCCGACGGAGCGCATGCCCGCCTGCACGGAGTCTCCGAGGGCTGAGAGGTTACCCGGAAATGCAAAGCCTGCAAAAGGGCTTGGCGCCGTGGCCGTCGACGGTGTATTCGCGCCCTGTCCATGAAGAGTAGCCGTCGGATCTGCCTCGTAGGCGGCCATGAACTCTCCAAAGGAAGACGACATTCTCTTGATTTTGTGGGGGGCGGGCGGGGGGGGGAGAAGGGACGAGAGGGTGCTCGAGGAAATTCGCAACGCGAGGAAGGTGCCGGCGAGCTAGGTCGCGCGCGCAGTGCAAGTCTGTCAATGTTCTTTTCGCTCGCTCGACTTGCCACGGTGCTTGGCTCAACGCCCAAACCGTAGCGGCGCCAGAGGAGCTCTCTCTCCCTCTACGCGCTTCGCGCCTGGCTGCACGCCTAGCGCCCGGCCGGCCGCGCGAACGGTGTTTGAGCGCAAGCGGGCGGCCCGTGCTGAGGCGGGCAGCAACTCCCTCAAGAGCCAGGTGATGCACGCCAAGTAAGTTCACATGGGCGAAGAAGTCGATGCGGCCTCGCATACCGTGCACGAAAAAAGGACGGCGGGGGGCGCCAAAGTAGGTCCCATCTCGGAGGGATGCGCGGGAAAAAGGACCGCTGGCAGGAGCAGAGCAAAGCAGAGCAAAGCAGAGTATAAACGGCGACGAAGGAGGGCGAGCAAGCGAGCGAGCGTGCGTGCAGGCGCGCGTACGTGCGGGCGGGCGCGCGTGCGTGCTTGCGTGCGTGCGTGCGCGTGCGTAGACGAAGCAAGACCCGCGCGAGTCGTTCGTCGCGGTGCCTGCCAACGAAAAAAGGGAGAGGGCTCTCGAGGCTCTCGAGGCAACGAAAGGAACGAAAGCAAAGGGCCTGCTGCGAACTGACAGTGAAAGGCTGCGAGCTCAGGAGACCTTACGACACGCGCGCGCTGAGAGCAAAGAGCCGCGGCAACAGAGAAAAGGGAGCGACGGTGAACGTGGCAGGCTCGTTTGAGCGGTGATCTCCCTGGAGAGGTGTCATCGATATTATGACGTCTTGGAATGCAGAGGAAAACGATTCGGAGCTCGAGCAAGAGCTCGAGCTCTTGCAAGCCATGTACACCCCAGAGGAACTGCGCGTGGAGCCACGAGAAGACGACGACGTCAACGACGCGGGAAAAGATGCAGCCGTAATTCTCGAAGTCGCGCTGGAGCATGTACGCGCGACGTTTCGATTCGAGCTCCCGGCTCGATTCCCGCTGGCGGCTGCGCCGCGCGTGAGTCTGGCGCGCAGCCGCGGCCTCGTGGACTCGGAAGAGCTGGAGATGCGACAACGCCTCGAGGCCCAAATCGCAGAGACGTTTGAGGCGATGGGACGCTACAGTCTGGTGGATCTTTTGCTGTTGGCCAAAGACTTGGTGCAGGAATGCAGTGACCAGGGTGGAACGTGTGCGATTTGTCTCTGCGAACTGGAGCCGAGCGACGTTACGTTTCGAGCGAATTGCTGGCACACCTTTCACCGCGCGTGCTTTGCGGCGTGGTATAAGCAGGTGGAGGCCCGGCGAACACAGGCTGGGACAGCGTACTCGCAGGCCTCGCTCCAACGTAAACAGGCGCTAAGCGCGATGACTGCGCGTGTGACGGAGCGAGAGACCTCTGTCGCCAAGGCTGAGGCCCGTGTGGAGAATCTTCGTGAAGAAAAGGAGCGCTTGCAGGCCTTGGCAGACTTTATTGATGCAGGTGGTGATGCAGCTCATTTCGAAGCGATTGCAGCCGGTGAGGAAACCATGACTGCAAGCGCGGCTCGAAAGCGTGCGAATGGAGTTGATGCCGACGCAAAACGCGCGCGTGGCGAGGTAGGTCCAAGTCGCGCAAAGCTCCATAAAGCTAGGGAGGAGCTTGCCGCGATGGAGTCCGAGCACAAGGCCAAGGCTTCCTTGGAAGAGCAGCAGGGCATGGACTGTCCAATGTGCAAGGTGCCCATTGCGTACGAGGAATTTCGCGACTCCCTCGAAGGTGCTTTGTCGGCGCTTACGCAGGGTGGCACGGACAGCAGCGGGACGTTTGTGCCGCGTGCCTGGGCAGAACATGGCGAGAATGGTGAGGATAGCAACGGCTCGAAGCAAGGCATTTCAGGGGCGCAGTTGACGGATGAGCAGCGGGAGCTCTTTGCTCGACAAGCAGCGGAACGTCAGGCTCTCTTTGAACAGCAACGTCTCAAGGGAGGGATTATTGACGCCAACGACGCAGCGGGAGACTTTGTTCGAATTGATGCTGAGACCGAGGCCGCGCGCGCGGCGCCCATGTCGGTCGATCCGCCGTTGTCAAGGTCATCGTCTGCATCCTCGGCGTCAAAAGATGGTGCAGACGCGGATCGGGGTGATGCGACTCCCCGTGGCAAGCGCGGACGTGGGAGGCGACGAGGAGGCAAGGGCGGCGCGCGCACTTGACTGACAAGTTGACTGTCTGTCTGATGCAGATGTGTCTAGATTGTTGTTTCTCCCTCCCATTTGATTGACAGTGAATGAATGAATTGTATCCTAAGCTTTGATTTTTCCTGCTCAAAGTGTCATGAACCAGCGATGGTCGAGCTCTCAAAGCATGAGGTTTTTAACATTCCACACCTGAAAAGGAGCAATGTTCTTTAGCTTTCAAGGTCAAATTTGATCGATTCGTCCTTGGAAGCATTTTTACTATCGGCGAGAAAGCGCACCTTGATGAATGTAAAGACGACTTGCGTTGTCATGTGTCATTAGATTTCTTTGGCATCGTCAGGTGCGGATGCCGCAAGCTTGCGAAGAAGAATGCTCTGGCGATGGAACTGGCGAATCGGCACGGCAGGGAGACCGCCAACCTTGGCGTTTTCCTCGACATCGGCCATGACGCCTGATTTTGCAGCAATTTGCGCGCCATTGCCGATCTTGAGGTGTTGCGCGATGCCAGCCTGGCCCCCAATGAGAACACCATTGCCAACAGTGGTACTTCCAGCAATGCCAACTTGGGCCGCAATGAGGCAGCGTGCACCGATATTCACATTGTGACCAATTTGGATCTTTTTTTTGGTGGGGAGCCGAAACGATAGCCGTGAGTAAACAGTTTGGACTCGAGCGTAGACGTGATGTGAGCACTTACGAGGTTGTCGAGCTTTGTTCCAGGTCCAATTTCGGTGTCGCGCCAGCTGCCTCGATCAATGGTACAATTTGCGCTGCATGTGTCGTCAAGTGAGTCTTCGTTGCGTCGTGCACGAAAAGGAAAGGAGAGGAAACGTACCCGATCTCGACATCGTGGTGCAGAACGACCCGAAGCGTTTGAGGTTTTTTAGCGTGGTCGGCGTCCTGGACAATGTGAAAACCAAATCCATCCTGGCCCACACACGTCCCCGGATGCAGCACGCAGCGGTCTCCGACGGTGGCGTGCTGCAAGACAACGCCTGGCCCCACGTGGACATCTTCGCCCAAATCGACGTCCGGGCCCACGACGGCGTGCGCGCCCACGACGCTGCGCGCGCCGACCACAACGGGAGGCACGAGCGCTGCCGTTGCGTGCACTCTGGCGGACGCCGCGACACGCGCGGCCGCGCTCGGGCTCATCTCCGTGCGAGAGGTCTCGTTCGAGCACTGTATATCGAACGAAAGGTGAAGACCCAAAACTGACGACCCAGACACGACGAACTCTTTGCGGCAGCGGACCTCGAGCTCCAAGCCGCGAGCTTTCCAGCTGCACGAGCGTCAAGCCGGCTCGAGGAGCTTGGCAGGGTCTGTCGAGGACATCCTTTTGCTGCCTGCCTGCCTGCCTGCCTGCCTGTCTGCGCTCAGCCCCGCCAAGCTTGCCTCCCACGGCGAGGACTCGAAGTCGACCACGAACCAGAGAGACAGACCCTCGCGGCGCCTCGCGACCCCGGCGGCGCCCCGCTCGAGCGCGTGTCGAGCGGGAGAGCGAGGCGGTCTGCGCGGCAGCGTCTGCGCGCGAGCGAGCGCGTCCGCAGCGCTGCCGCGCGCCGCGCCACCGCGACTCGCGTCAGCGGACCGGGAAAATGCGTTCTGCGCGTCAGGGTGAACGGCGATGTGCACGGAGCGGTAGTACAGAGTAACGATGAATAAGAAGAATAAGGGGGGAGGAGGAGACGGCGCGGGAGGGGGAGCGGGAGGCGATGAGCTGGCAGAACGGCTTGGCGGGGGGCGCCGGCCGGCTTGGCGCGATGGCGGGCGACGGGGAGCTGAGCCGCGAGGAGCTGGCGCGGTTCGCGAAGAAGAAGGCGCGGCAGCTGAAGGCGCGCGAGGAGGAGGTCGCCGCGCTGCAGGCCAGGGTCGCCGCGCTCGAGCAGGCGGCCGCCAAGCACGCGGCCAGCGACGGCGACGGCGAGGAGCAGGCGGCGGCGAGCAACGGGGCTGATGGCGAGGAGCAGGCGGCGGCGGCGGCGGCGCAGCCGCAGCAGCAGCTGCAGCTGCAGGAGGAGCTGCAGGCCGCGGTTGCCAAGAAAGATGAGGCCATGAAGAAGCTGCGAGAGGTGGTGCCCAAGTTCAAGACACTGCAAACGAGGTTCGCCAAGCTGAAGGGCGAGCACGCCGAGGCCTCGCAGCGAAACGAAACGCTCGAGAAGGAACTCGCCGGCGCCAAACAGCGCGTGGAGGAACTCGAGTTTAAGGTGCAGAGTCTCCAAGACATGGTGCAGTCTGGTCTGGTGGACGTGGAGGGGGCAGAGCACCGCGCTCGCGAAGCCCTTGCCGAGACCCAGCAGCAGCTCGTTGTCCGCGAAAAGGCCATTGGCGACCTGCAAACCCAGCTCGAGACGCTTCAGGCAGACCACGACGCACATTTGGCCAATCTCGAAGATGAACGACATACGTCCACGGGCCTTCGCGCCGAGCTCGAGGCCATGCAGGAGCGTCTCAAACAAGCTGAACAAGCACCGCCATCTGGAACCGACGTTCTCGAGAACTTGCAGGGTGAGCTCGAGGATGCCCTGCAGAGCAGTGCTGCGACGATCGAAGAGCTCCGTGCGGAGCTTGACAATGCGCGCAACAGCAGTGCGCCTCATGAAGAGGACGAGGAACTTTTGGCAGAGACCATTGAAACTCTTCGTAAGGATCTCGAAGAGGCACAGGCGCGAAACGCAATGCGTGTTCAAAACGAAAACGCCTTGTTAGAGACAATTGATTCGCTGCAAAAACAACTCGCGGCCAAGGAACATGAAAGCAAGGCAGCCTCTGAGGACTCCCAGGGACTGCGAAACCAATTGAGCGAGCATGAAGCAAGTGCACTGCGACTGCAAAATGAGCTTTCGGCAACGATTGAAAAGCTCGAGGCCGATATCTCTGCTCGTGCCGACGAATACAAGGCTCTTGAAAATAAATTTGCGGAAATGAGGACGCAGCGCGATCACGATGACCAGGATGATGTTGGTGATCAAGACGCGAATACCGAAGACGATCGCGGGGCACTTGAGCTTGTTACCAAAAAGCTCGAAGAAGCTCATTCTGAACTTGAGATTGTTCGTCAAGAGCTCCGAGAATCGCAGGCAAGTCATCAAGAGCAAGTCGAAAATCTCGAGACCGAGCTCACTCGAGCTCGCAGTGAGCTCGAGGACAACCAAGGCGAGCTGGAGACTGCAAAGGTCGAGATTGAAGCTATCAAGGTAGCCTCTAAAGATGCTTTCCAAGGTCACACTGACAATGAGCAAATAGAGACATTGGAAGCCGCACTTGCTCAAGCTCGGGGTGCTCTCGAGGAGAATCAAGACGAGTTGGAGATCGTCAAGACCGAGCTGGAGACTGCCAAGGCCGAACTGGACGCCCTCAAGGCATCCTCTGAAGATGCCTCCAAAGACCATGTCGACAATGAGCAAGTTGAGACGTTGGAAGCCGCACTTGCTCAAGCTCAGGGTGCTCTCGAGGAGAACCAAGGAGAGCTGGAAGCTGTCAAGCTCGCACTGGAAGCTGCCAAGGCCGAGCTAAACGCCCTCGAGGCATCCTCTGAAGATGCCTCCAAAATCCATATCGACAATGAGCAAATAGACGCTTTGAAAGCAGAATTGGAGGAAGCTCGGGGCGCTCTCGAGGAAAAGCAAGGAGAGCTGGAGACTGCCAAGTTGGAGCTTGATGCTGCGAAAGCAGCCTCCGGCGATGATTTCCAAGATCACAGCGAGACGTTGGAAGCCGCACTTGCGCAAGCTCGCGGTGCTCTCGAGGAGAATCAAGGCGAGATGGAGACTGCCAAGGCCGAGATGGAGACTACCAAGGCCGAGCTGGATGCCCTCAAGGCAACTTCTGAAGATGCCTCCAAAAACCATGTCGACCATGAACAAGTGGACGCTCTGAAAGTAGAATTGGGGCAAGCCCGGGGTGCTCTCGAGGAGAACCAAGGAGAGCTGGAAGCTGTCAAGCTCGCACTGGAAGCTGCCAAGGCCGAGCTGGAAACTACCAAGGTCGAACTAGACGCCCTTAAGGCAGCGCCTCCCGAAGGCTACGTTGACAATGAGCAACTTGAGACGTTGGAAACCGCTCTGGCTCAAGCTCGCAGCGATCTCGACGAAAGCAGAGAGCTGCTGGAACGAGTACGGGCCGCACATGCTCAAGAATTATCCGGCCAAGGACAAGCAGGAGAAAACTCTATGAATGATCAGGTGGCCACTTTGCAGGCGGAGCTGGAGGAAGCCCGCAATGCGCTAGAAGCTGCCCGCGCTGAAAGTAGTGATAACGTGGCCGTACAGCAGACAAATCCTGGAGAAAGCCAAAGCGAAGCTGAAAACGTGGAGCGGCTGCTGCAAGCACTTGCCTTGGCAGAGAGCCGTGAGGAGGTTGTCATGGACGCCTCGCTACAGGCGAATGCAGCCCTGGCGGCCGCCGATCAAGACGCGAAAGCTCGCGAAGAAGAAATGAAAACAGAACGTGAAGCACTGGAACGCAAGGCACTTGAATGGAAAAAGCGCGCAGCGGAGCTGAGTAAGCGATTCAAGCTTGCAAAGGAGCGTCTTGTTACATTTACCAAGGAACGCGATGAGGCAAAGTCCCGCCATGTTGGCGCGCTGCTACACCTCTTTCAGCGGTCGTTCGTTGCAAGGCGACGTAAGGCAAGCGCGCTTTCGCGGTGGCGCAGCGCGACCATGGCCATGGCGCGATCAACGCTCGAGGCTCAGGCGAGTGACGCTCGGACCGAGGCGAGTAAGCAAGTGGATGAGGAACGCGAGCAACGCAGCAAGCTCGAAGCAGAGTGCAAGCGACTCGAGGAGCAAATTCAGGGCCACGAAGCATTTTCACAGAAACTAAAAGGCATGCTCTCTGCTGCTCGCGCAGAAGTGGAGAGCCGGCAAGAAGCCGAGGCAATGGCGCGCGCAGCACCTCCCGGATTCGATCCAAGCAAGGACATTTTGTGCGCGGTCAAGATCGGGGAAACAACATGGGTTTGCGTGCAATGCCGCCAGAACGATGCTGGTGTGGACGGTGGAGGGTCCGTAAAACAAGCGGACGAAGCCGGCGAGGACTCTGCGGAAGCGGGCGAATTTTTTCGATGGGCACGCGCCGAGACCATTGCAAAATGGGCTGGCGGCAAGCGATATGTTTTGCCTGAAACCGTGGACGAAGTGGTGCGGCGCGAGTTTGAGCACAAGGTGCACGAGTCGCGCGAGCAAGCTGCGTGGGCTCTCGCCGAAAAGGAGCATTTGGCGAACGATTTGGCCAAGGCGAAGCGTAATGCGCAGCTAGCCGTCAAGGCTGCCAAGGAAGGCGCCAAAAAAGTGGACGCCAAGGCCAAGGCAACGGAAGCGAAGCTGCGGTCGCAGCTGGAATCTGAGCTCGCTCGCGTCACCCGTCTGGCGGACAAGCGGCAAGAGGGTATCGAGACGATTCAAGCAGAAAAAGCGAATGTTGAAATTGCCTTGGCCGCTGCGCGTCGGGATCTGGCCGAAGCGGAAAAGGCCCGCAACACGCTGGAAGCATCCATTGCAGAGCGTTTTGAGGAAATGCGAACGCGTCTTGCTCGTGTGAACGAGGAGGCTCTCGAAAACGCACAAGCCGATCACGAGGGCGCCATCTCTTCGCTTTGTGCCAAAGCAGAAACGTTGGAGACGGAGCTCAGCGCAGCAAGAGAGGCGCTTGCAAATGCGGAGACGTCTCTGCAAACTGCCGTCTCGGAGCGGAAGCGCAGCGAGAGCTCGCTCTTGGCATCACAACAAGAGACGGAGGAACTGCGGGCTCGACTGAAGAAGGCACAAGAGGCCATGGCAAACAAGAAGACGCCTGCAACAACGTACTGGAAAGCTCCAGAGCCTCCTGAGCGGATTGCGCCGGAAAAAACGGGCGTGGAACCGGTGTGGGGCGAGAATGCGGCGTCTGGCTACCCGCGCGACACGGATCTCGAAAATGGCGCTGTATTTGCGCGTGCCAATGGCGAGGCGTCTCTCCGCCAACATGTAAAAGATTCAGGTGGCAAAGCAGGCTTTGGTGCAGAGGGGGGCTCGTCGGACCGGCCGTCCCGCAACGAGGCGCAACGTAGTATGGATCCGGTCCTTGCGGCTGCGGCATCGGCGTGGGGCAGCTCATCGGGCGACTTGAGCGATGCGGCAGCAGACAGTGGCATGAATGTGTCGACGCAGTCGCAATCTCTTTTTGTGGAACAACTCGACGCGCTGCGCTCGCAGCAAGCTCGCGAACGTGTCTCGTGGCAGCGTGAAAAGGATGAGCTTTGTGATCGTGTGGAAGACGCGGAGAAGGAGCGGAAGCTCCTTTTGGAGCAAGTCGAGGTTCTCAAGGAGGAGATTCGCGAGTCGCGACGATCGCAGGCCCGTACACAGACACTGTCGGCAGAGAACTCTGCTGTTGACGATGCGAAGCGCGTCGAGGACAACTTGACGTACCTGAAACATGTCGTTTTCAAGTACATGGTGGCAAGCGATGCGAGCGAGCGCAAGACGCTGTTGCCTGTGGTGGGCACAATTTTGCAGTTTGGCCCGCAAGATGTAGACAAGATTAGGCAACAACTAGAGACGGAAGATGCTGGCGGTGCCGGCGTCGCTGCTGCCAGGGGCGTCGTGGGCATGCTTTTTGGTGGCGGGGGGTCATAAATGGTATAAATTTTAGTCTTTGGTTGTAAATTATTGTTCTGGTGGCAAAAATCCACATAGAATAGGTCGAAATATCCGCAATCCGGCCGTACACCACTATGTTTTTGTGGTGAAGGGCCAAATTGATCGAAGTCTACGTGGGTGATGTCTCAACTCTTGTGCCAGAGTCAGACATTCTGAAAAGGGAAAACCGACTGTGCACCGAGTCCTGTGTTTACTGTGTTTTCTATATGCAGAAATTGGTGCAGCCCAGTCCGGCGTGTTGGCCGACGACCGACTTGGACGCTCCGTCTCCTCTCATTTTCGCTTGCAAACACCTGCGCGGGGATTTGTTATTTAAAAAAAAAAAAGGCTTTGAATTGCATTGCGCTCGGCATGTGCATGATGGGGGGGGGAGGGGGGGTTAACACAAAACCCAAGGCGAAAACCTGATCTGAATAGGTAGATCTCGTACCCCTTTCTTAAAAAAATTGAAGGCCCAGTCTGCCTACACCGCACATTCGCTGAGGGACAATAAACAAATGAATGCACGTGGGCTGTAAAGGGCAGAAAAAGGGAAAATAGAAACAAAAGTTCTGGCTGGCTTGCCAAGCTCTTGTTTATTTTTACAACAACGTACACCTTTTCGAAGTTTGAAGGCCCAGCCTGCCTACACCGCACATTTTTCGCTGAGAGACGATAAACAAATGAATGCACGTAGGCTGTAAAGGGCAGAACAACGGAAAATAAAAATAAAAGTTCTGGCGGGCTTGCCACGGTCTTGTTTATTTACAAACGGAACGATGATCGTCTGGCTGCGAATTTTGGTAAAGGTTAAAAATGATAGACACCAGAGAAACTCTTTTCATTTTCTTTCCTCGTCTTTATTTCCTCGTGATGGAGGGAGCCGAATGAGAAAGCTGATGAGAGCGTTGTGAAGTTTCGTACAGTTGAGAATGGCCCGATGCTCGACGCCTTCAATTTCGGTAAAGGCGACATTGCACTCGTTGGCCCACCTTCGCGGATGCTTCAAAACCCCGTATGGAACGGTGCCGTCGCCGGAGGCTCTTCGACCGTCCGGTTGCTTTGTCTTGCGTGTCTCGTAGAGAACTCCATTGCTCAATTTGATGCCGCGAGCTTTTGCGTACTTTCGATCTATCTTTACCGAGGTGTCGATTCTGAGGTCGCTTGCAAGCCTATTCGAACGAACCTGCTTCGCCTGGCGCTTGAACACGGTCGAGATCACAGTGTCAACATTGACGGCATGGATGGCGTATACGTTTTCGACAGGCGGAGCAGAGGTCTGTATAAAAGGGTCTTTTCCGTAATTTTCCCCTTGCCAGAGATCAATTGTTTGTGAGAGCCCTTCCAACTTGAGAACGTCCAAAGACGTTGACAGCGTGTACCTTGAGCTCGCCGCGTTAAATGCATTTTTGCGACGCTTGGTTTTATATAGGGGCGCAGCGTGTCGAGGCATCTCCGCGCCGGCTTCTTGGTAGAGCGTTTCAGGCGAGAACCAAGTGATTTCCATTTCTGCCTCTGCATAGCACCCATATCGCGTGCGGGAGGTTTTTATGTTGGCGAGAGGAAAAGTAAAGAGTTTAGGCGTGCCAGGCTCGGAATGCGGATTTTCAGAATCGTGGTTGCGCAAAATGTGCGCGAGCTGAAATTTGTTCTTGCATAGAACCGTTCCAGGGTCAATGACTTTGAGAGTGCCGAGAGAATTCTCAAAGGCAGCACTGCTGGCCTTGCCGAGCTTGGTGTCGACGCACATGCAGCGCGTGATGCGATTGGGAAGGTATAGGCGACGCGCTGTAACGTCTAGTGCAAGAACCTGCTCGACGATCTCGACAATGAAGATGTCATCCCCCTGGCCTAGCTCGACAGGGGCCTCCATTTCGAACATGACGTAATTGTTGTCGCCGTCCACGGGACGAATCGGATGAATGGGGTGCGCCGTATACCATGCGGTTGCAAGGGTCGTGGGCCCGAAGCGAATGCGCAGACGGAGCTGGCCCAAGTTGCGATAAAAGGATGCGATTTGGCGAAGATCGATTTTGGTGATTTTGAAGCGAACCATGCCCGTCTGCTTGACGATGTTAGGATACAAGCAATTCGCTGCGGTATGGTCGTCTTCGATATCTCCAGATGTGGCCACTGGCAACAGGAAAGGAGTCGACCCCAAGGACCGGCCCATGATGAGAGCAGCATGCGAAGAGAGAAAGGCCGCGGGAAGACCCATGTTAGATCCATGCACGAGGCTCTGCAAGGCGCTCGGAGATCCGAGATGCGGACCGCCCACGGGAAGATACGTTTCGATGTGCTGATCGATCCACTCGCGTCCGCGACGATCCAGTGCAAAACGCAAAAGATATTCGCCCATTTGGCAGCCCATGGAGTGACAGAGAAGAACGACGCGACGATTGTCGTTTTCTTGGCACATACGCTCGATGCGATCAAGTGTACGCGTAAAGTATTGGTCTCTCTCCTCGAGAATGCGAGGCGGCATGCGCCAGTCGTACGATGCGGCATCGAGATCCTTTTCTGGAGTGTAACCACCGCGCTTGACGAGAGCGCTAATTACGGGCCCGAATACGTAGGTCTGGGCGTTCATGAAGAGACCTGGTTCGAGAAAATCAACACCACGCAAGCCCGGAATGGCGCGCACCCGCACACCTTCTCGCTCAGAAATGAGGTCCGTTTGAAGTGACATGTGCAAGAGCCAATCATTCCGCATACTGATCTGCTCCGCATCGTCGTCGTTGGTCTCAAAAACGCTCGACGTTCCTAAAAATTTGCCCGTGAAACCCAAACGCCCGAGCGACATCCAAATGCGCTTACCCTCCCATCGAGGCACTACACTCGATGACTCGACACGGAGCGAACTCGACATGAAGCCAGGGATAATGAGGACGGGCTTGCGCGTTGTGCCTTCGGGGAGGGTTTTCGCAGGTGTTTTAATTTCTACATTCTCCATGGCCACGGCGTGGCGATGTCCGGACCCAAAGGTCGCCTGTCGCACCACCTCCTCGGCATCGTGCAAGAGGACAGTCGCCACTCCTGTCTGCTGCACGAGCGTATTGTCAGCGTCTTCCTGGGACGAGCCCTGGCGCAACAAGCTTGGCGCATCTCGCGCGCGCTGCTTGCGCTCCCTCGCCGAGGCGTCCGCGACTTCGGGCGCGCCCGCGTCCTCTTGCAGACTCAGACTCGCGGCGTAGTCTTCCTCCGGCCCGGTCAGGGTCATGGTCGTCTTTCGTTTGCGGCTTCGCTCCCAGGCCCTGCCTGCGTCCTGGCTTCCCAGGCCAGCGCTTTGCTCGCCGCTGCAGGCGCCAAGTCGCTCCTGTCGCGCGTGCGTGTGTCTCTCCCCGTGCGACACATCGCGGCGCTTTGCCAGAAGGACGGACCTGTATATGGACGTGTATACTGGACACGTACGACACTGCCGTGGCTGGCTCGCTGGCTCGTCGTGTCTGGCTCGCACGGGAGCGACGTGCCGCTGGTCGAGAGGTCGAATGAGGACTTGGCGGGGACGAACGACGTGGGCTGGCCGTGGCGGATAGGAAGCTACACCAGCGCTGGAGAAGGCAAGTCTCGATGCGATGCCGAGTCGTTTGTCACCTGGCCAGGCTAGGGAAGGTAAAAAAAAATGCAAGAGAGAGAGAAAAAAATATTCAGCACGTGGACTTCGCACTGCATGCATGATAAAGTATCGCCCTTTCTCCTGAGAAACTAGCTCGGGGCAGAGGGAAGGTCGTAGTTTGGACATCAGGCTTGCAGACCTGCAGACGAAATGAAAGAAGAAGACGCATGATTGCGACAAAGAAAAGGCAGCAAATGAATCAAAATTGTATTCTGGTTTGAAGTTTCTGAAGTGCGTTTTTGCACGATCTTTATGTCGGGGGGCGCTCGTGGTTTGTGCCCGTATTGGTCATACAAAGTTGGACAAGAAATTTGAGCAATTGCGGCGTCTTTTGCACGTTCGCGTCGCCTATCTGCCGTTAGGGCCTTTCATTTGTTCCGAGACCAACCGAGCCGAGCCGAGGGCGCAAGCCAACATGGACCGTTCAACTGCGCATGTCTCTATCATTTTTTCCGGGACCAGCCGAGCCGAGCCGGGGCCACGAGCCAACATGGATCGTTCAACTGCGCATACAAAGCCTTAACGCGGGTTAACGAGATGGCTTGCTGGTGCAACAAGAGTGGGGAATTGTGCAGGCACGATCCACGCCCAAGTCGACCTTGTAGTAAGTGTAACGGATCGCACACGTATCGAAAAAGATGCCCGTGTGCCTCTTGCGGTCGGCGTCATTCAAGTGGACAAAGCTGTGCGTGCTGGTGTGGGGCAGACAAGCGGAAATGTACTCGAAAGGACCGCTGTCCATCGAGGCCATGTGCAAGCTGCGGGGGTCAGGCATTCGAGCAGAAAGCGTTGCCATTCTCGGGCTCAAATGAGTCATGTTCCGTTACAGTCGGCAAACAGAGAGGGGCCGGGTAACTCGCGAGATGAGACGGCTTCAACGGATAAGTCGGTGAACTCGCAAGAGGACAGTGAGACAGCTCCAATGGATAATTTCACAGAGATTTTGAATCGAATCTTCATCGCTGATGAATCGCCTGAGGAGCGCCGCCACTGGATCCAGCCGCCATCCAATGAACTCGTTGCAAATTGCGTAAACAAGTTCCTTTCCTACACCCTCGATCCGAACAATCACCATTGCCATGCATGTGGTGTCTGCGGCGTTCTTTACAATCGTGATGGCATCGAAGAACTTATCGACTCGAGCCGTCAAGTGTTCGATCCGATCGAATCCAGTCCTGACGGGTACGCGGAGGGGAGCAGAACCCTCACTAACTTCGCGTCTGGAAGATGTCTCGTAGTTCATAGCAAAGGAGTGGCTGGCGGACTACTGCAAGTTTGCAAGCTGTGTGGGTATTGCGGCGTCTTTTGCACGGTTGCGTCGCCTATCTGCTAAGGGGAGCCTTTCGTTTATTCTGGAACCAGCCGAACCGAGCCCGGGGCACGAGCCAACATGGACCGTTCAACTGCGTCCATTTGCCATTAGGACCAGGGCACAAGCCGACATGGACCAGCCGAGCCGGGGACACGAGCCAACATGAATCGTTCAACTGCGCATGCACAGCCTTAACGCACTTTAACGAGATGGCTTGCTGGTGCAACAAGAGTGAGGAATTGTGCAGGCGCTATTAATGCCCAAGGCGACCTTGCAGTGAATGTAACGGATCTGAAAGCGGGTTTTTGCTCGTGGTTTGTGCCCGTATTGGGCATAATTCGAACAAGGAATTAAAATTTTGCGCGTCTTTTCCTCGGTGGCGTTGCCTAGTTGTCATTTAGGGCCTTTCGTTTATTCTGGAACCAGCCGAGCCGAGCCGGGGGCACGAGCCAGCATGGACCGTTCAAGTGCGCATGCAAGTTTTAAACGCGGGTCAATGACATGGCTTGTTGGTGCAACAAGAGTGAGAAACCGTGCAGGCGCGATCGATGCCCAAGTCGACCTTGCAGTAAGTGTAACGGATCGCATACGTATCGAAAAAGATACCCGTGTGCCTCGTGCGGTCGACGTCATTCAAGTGGACAAAGCTGTTCGTGCTGGTGTGGGGCAAACCAGCGAAAATGTACTCGAAAGGACCGCTGTCCATCGAGGCCGTGTGCAAGCTGCGGGGGCAGGCATTCGAGCAGAGAGCGTTGCCATTCTCGGGCTCAAATGAGTCATGTTGCGTTACAGTCAGCAAACAGAGAGAGACCGGTTAACTCGCGTGACGAAAATGAGACGGCTCCAACGGACAAGCTGGTCAACCTGCAAGATGAAAATGAGATGGCTCCGATGGACAATTCCACAGAGATTATGAGTCGAATCTTCATAGCGAGTGAATCGCCTGAGGGGCGCCGCAACTGGATCCAGCCGCCATCCGATGTAAGTCTTTGCAAATTGCGTTAACAAACTCCTTTCACACACCCTTGAACCAAACACTCACCATTGCCACGTATGTGGTGTCTGCGGCGCTCTTTAGAATCGTGATGGCATCGAAGAACTTATCGACTCGAACAGTCCAGTGTTCGATTTGATCGAACTCGTTCCTGACGGGTGCGCAAAGAAAATGTTCCGTGGCCAGTAACAAGCTTTTTCGAGGTGGGTCTCGGACCTAGGCGCATGCTCCCAGAAAAGTTTGCAAGCTGTGAAGCGCCGACGTGCACAAGATAAATGTTGGATCCTGGACCTAAGCCCAAGCTCCCAGAGACTACGTTTGCAAAGGACTTATTGTTATCAAATTATAGGCTCGTGGCATGGGCTTACAGAGTGCGCTTCTACTACAAGAATGCTTTCCATACGATCAGCTCTCCGGTTCATGTTTTATTGACCCCATGGCGACCTCAATAGACAATATGCATCGGTGCTTTGAAACGCCTGAAAACGTGCAATTTCTCCTTAATCTACCCCCCACCTGTCAGATTAACTACTGGTAAGCAGGGAGAGGGCCTTGCGCGAAAAGAGAGAGCTGCCACCTAACCGTAAAGCAGACTGTCTGCGCGCTGGAGGCGCGTGCGCAGGTGCGTACGCGGGCGCAAAAGCAGCAAGCGCGCAGGAGCCGGAGCGGAGAAGCTAGAAGCATACTCCCGTGTCGTCATGGGCGTTACGGAGCTGCTCAAGCAACTACGTTCGAAGCAACGCAACGTCCAGCTCTACGAACTCTTGCGCGACAAAGATGTTGGGATTGTTGCCTCAGTCTGGCTGCACATGTACGTGAGCGTGCAGCATGAAGAGGTCTCTAAGGGCAACTTCACTAGCATCGTGCAGGGTTTTATTGGGCGGCTTAAGAAGCTCAAAACATGGGGCGCTCGCCCTATCGTCGTCTTCGATGGCGTTTCAAACGAAATAAAGGCAAGCACGAACTCTGCAAGAAGCAACAAACGCGATAGAATGGTCCAAGGTTTGATGGAAGACCTACAAGCTTGCCTCAACGCCGGCGAGGAGCCTTCGACCGCGCTCATGGAAAAGATCTCAAAGGCAAACGCTGGCGTCACCCGTGATCTTGTTTACGCGGTCATCAGGCAGTTGCGAGTGGAGGGATACCCCTATGTGGTGGCTCCCTACGAGGCAGATCACACGCTTGTCGCGTTGCTCCATGAAGGTTCTATCCAATACATTATCTCAGTTGACTCAGACATGCTCGTTCACCACGGCGGAAATGTCGTTGTCATCCCACCGGGCTTTTGGCAGGACGGTTTGGGCATTCTCTACGACCCAGCGGCAAATACTGCGCCAGAAGATGAATCAAACGCGCTCTGCGACCGTCCACGTGACTTGGGTCTTATCATTGACAGAGTTGTAGGACACCACGCATGCGAGCCGCGTGAAGCGGCGGCCGCTGTGTGCCTTGCGTACGCGTTACTCGTGGATTCGGACTATCACAACCTTAAAGGCGTTGGGGCAAAAACGGCACTGTCCGTCATGGAGCTGCTCTTACATCGCGGGGTCACACTGGAAAGCTGGAAAGACCCTGATCAGCTCGCGGACATTCTCTGCAATAATTACGCGAAGCAACTACGCAAAGAGGATGTTGTCTCGGACATGAAAAGGGCGAAGGGCGGTCTTCTTGGGGGCATCGCGCTGCACCTTGCGAAGCGCGAGATCAATTATCTCGATGAGAAGGTTGCGATTGACACAGGATGCATTGAACGTTTCGGCAAAACAAGTTTCGACCGCGAGCAGGTGGACCTCATCTCTCTGGGCCTGCTTTGCATGCGTGATGGATGTGGATGCCAGAGGAAGAAGCCAAAACACCATGACGTTGGTCAGGGTTATTCTGTGATCCAGCCTCAGGACACGGTCCACCCCGTGCAGCTCACAGAAGACCTTATTATCGGGGCCAAGATGTGTGAGGAACATGTTGACACAGCATCGCTTGCCCAGTTGGCCCGCTGGCTCCGCACTCGCGGGCAATTTGCGTCTGGCAAGAAAAAGCATGAGCTTCGCGCGAGCGTGCGTGCCCAAATGGCTGCTGAAGCAGCAGCAAAGAAAGGGAATCACCAGCTTACCAATCTGCGTTGCCCAGAGGGCCTCAGCGTCCTGCAGCTGCTGAGAAACTGCGGACGGAATGTAGACCTTCCACTGATAGATAACGCCGAAGCCAAGGCTGCACTTGCCGCCATCCCGTCAGACCGCTGGATCACCTATATCGGCGAATTGCAAGAGCGAGCGCCGCTGGTCTCGGAACAGTTCTTGCAGAAACATTTCAAGGACGTATGTACGAAGAAAGGTGTTTTTCGAAAAGGTTACAAGCGCATTTGCTTCCGCACACATCTTCGCGGATTTGCAGCCTACTTCGTACCGAATGGAGACAAACCTGCTAAAGAGTGTTGGTTCAGGCTTCACTGCCCAAGGTCAATGGTCAATGCCACCTATCCTGTCTTTGTGCGTTGTTCCATCGAATGGCATGAAGCGATGGACGGACGGCCTCCATACGTGACAAACGTCTGTGACCAGATGTGCGCCTGCCCTGCCGCCCGAGTTGATCAGGGATGCGTGCACGTGTGTGCTTTGCTACAAGCCGTGCAGAATCTTCGTCGCCGAGACCCGCGCGACAACTGTCCAACGAGTAAGCGCTGTGAATGGAACACGGCACGTGCCAAAGTCGAGGAGGACCTGGTGAACAATGAGATCTCTTATCTTAATCATAGACTGCGGACACTATTTCTTCGAAAGCAGGTACGCTACTGACGCCAGTGCAGAATCGAAGTATTCTAGCGAAGCGCGGGATCGACTTGAAAGATGCCCACCTTAGAAGAACTTGAGAAGAAGAAGTTTTCGTGACCGCTTCTCGCAAAATGGCGTAATAATCTTTCGCCTCTTTGGCCTTCGCCCGCGCTTCTGTCTTGGCCTGTTTGAAAGCGCTGAGGGCAGCGTCTCGTTCTTCACGGAACCTAATCGAATCGCTGAGGGCAGCGTCTCGTTCTTCACGGAGCTTCTGGAGTTCAGCTTCCAACTTTTCTTTGTCGCTTTGGAGTTCATTAATCGTGAAATCCGTAAGAGTTGCCAATCTCTCTGAGAGAGTATTAGCACGAGCGTCAGCTTGGCTTGCATTCGAGGTCTTGACAAAGAGAGCCTGCGCACGTTTCTTAGCAGAGCTGGCCTCATGTGACAGTCGCCTGATTTCATTCTTTGCCACATCACTCCTTTGGTTCGCAACTTCAAGCTTCGCGTCAAGCTTTCGTGCCTTCTGGATGCGCTCATAAGCAGCATCGCTTTCTGCATGGCGGGCACGCGATGTTCGACGGCGTTTTGTCTGACTGCGCTCAGGCGAAGCGATGTGACTTGTGAGTCTGCGCTCCGCTATCGACTTTGGTGTCAGCTTATCGCTCGCCAGTACCCATTTGCTAGTCTTCCATTCAGCCAAATCACCAGCCGGTGGAGGAGACATTGCCGTTTCGGCAGCTATCACTTGGGTTATATCAGACTTCAAGACCCAATCGTTCTTCTTACGTGTGTCGAACTCAAAGGAGTTTGGGTTAAAATGATGCCAGCGGAAGCGGCTTCTTGCTCTTGTCCCTGTAGCAACATTCTGCCGCAATCTGTTGAAGATTACATCTCGCGCCTTGCTCTCGCGAAGTGCTGCTGCATCTGTTCTCGTGTGACGGTTGCTTCTGTAAATCTCGAAAGTGCGGAAAGGACCTTGTTTATTCTGGCACCATTTCAAAGTGCATGAACATTTCGTATTGCTAGGCGATTTCACAGCCGACATTTGCTCTGCAAGCGCGCCCGACATCAGGCCCACGACGTGCGGACAACCTAACCACCACCACGGAGACCGAGCTCGTCGAACGTCAAAAACGTTGTATATACGCTTGGGGCAGCTGCGAGAGATCGCGAGGCACTAGCCTGGCCAATGTACTTTCCAACTCGCGACACTCCCACCAGCGCGCAGACCACGACAGGTCGACTTCGCACGAGGGAATTGATAATGCACAAGGTGAGCAAGGATCCCCAACTCGCGCAAGGTAAATAGGCCACTTTGGCCGAAAGGGTAGGTTCGGAGCGAAATAGGGCTCTTTCAAAAATGCATATTGTCTATTCAGGCGTGACTTTCTCACATTCACACACACAGCAGACACAGATACGTGGAGGTAAACATAAAACCTGAAGAGAGATGAAAGAGGTGTGTGCAGACACTGTCCTCGATCGACCACCGCTTTACTTCCTGCTCGACCTCTTCTTCTTGCCCTTTTTCGAGCCAGAAGCGGTCTCCCCCTCGTCCTCTTCCAGCAGCTCATCCTCTTCAAACATGGCTTGGCGCGCCATTGAGGCCGAGACACGGCGTCCAACATTCGCAGCGTCCTTGGAAACGTTGATACCCGAGCGAACCTCCTCGGGCGTGTGGCCATAACGCTGGGCAAAGCGACCAAGAATGGCCGAGGCCATCTCGGCCGTCTCCGCGTCCTCGTCTCCTTCAGCGGCGCCGTCGGCATCTTCATCCTCCTGCTCACGAAGTGCATCCTGGAGAAAGTCTGAATATGCAGCGCGCTCGGTCCTGTCGATCGTCTTGCGGCGATCTTCGGGATTGGGCTCGTCGATGTCAGGTTTCGTCGCGATACGCTCGTCATCGAGGGAAATGAGCTCGCGCCTGCTGCCCATCATGGCGCCGCGCGTCTTCTTCATGAGACCGCCGAGCAGTGAACGGCGCAGGTTGGTGGTCTTGCTCAGCTCCTCTGCCGTCGCCTCGTCGAGCTCAAGCTCGAGGGCCTCCTCTTCTTCGGCAGCGTCCATGTCAAGGTTGTCGCCATCGAGGTCTTCCACGGGAACATCACCCGCCGGGCTAACGTCGTGGCCCTTGAAGACGATGAGAGAGATGTCGTCGACATAGCCACCGGCCAGACTGCGCTGAAGGGTTTCGTCGTAGAGCATGCTGGCGATCTTGGTGAGCGGCATGCCGTCTTCGATGTTGTCAGCAAAAAAGGTGACGAGCTCATCGGTCTTGATGACGTGATCGTCAAAGATGCCGTCGCTTGCCATGAGCAGGATAGAGCCTGGCTTGAGCTTAAACACGGACGTGACTTCCGGCACGGAGATGTAACCCGTGCCGTAGACATCAAAGTCACCGATGCCGCGCGTAGGCTGGATGGAGAACTTCGTCAAGGGGTTGACGAGAAAGGCGCCATCAATCTCAAAGGCGCCAGCGTAGTCCGTGTTGAGACGCAGGAGCTCCGCTGGGTTGAAAACGCTGTGCGCCGGGGAGCAGATCCCCATCGGAGGTACGGCATCGCTCGAGGCTATTGCGGAGGAATACACTACGTATAACTAATAATTAACTAGTTCACTGTAACTAAGACCGGAAACGCGGGGCCTTCTAGCCCCGCAGGGTATTCGGAGCTGAGTTCGCTTGAGAGTTGGCTTTGTGTCGGAGTTGGCTTGGGTTGGCTTCGAAGTTGGCTTCGAATGCGTTCTGCTTTGTGTCGCAACAATAGCGCGTGAAGAGTCACGTTGGGAAGGTGTGACGGTGACGTCACGACGAAAATGAGTCACTTAGTGTTGAAGCTTGGTAACTCATCATCGTCCACGTGATTGCATACTCTGTTTACGAATGTATTATTAAACGTAAACAATGCAAACAAAAGAAAACGATTTATTTAGTTCACTCTGAATAGAAGATGAGCTGGTGAAGTGTGGCTCGCAAATCCAACCGAAACAGCGACGATTTCGTCGTTTTTGATTTTTTTGGCTTCCGTCTTGATAATATTTTGCGTGCGAGCCACGAGTGAGTCCCGTGCTATTGAGCGTTCGAGCTTGGTCTGGTATGACTGGATGATCTCGGGTGACTGTTGCTGATACTCTAGTGGCAACGAAGTGGACCCAACAAGAGCCTGTTCATCATTGCCATTGATGTCTTGAACATGGTCTTTGAGTAGGATGATATCGATGACAATGCCAACTTTCCCTACAACGTTGTCGTACGCCATTGATTTACGGAAGGTTTCCACGCCTTCGAGAGCTTGTTGTAGCGCAAGCAATGGCTCTTCATATGATAGGAACGTGAGAACAAGAACAAAGTTGTCCTGTTGTGGTTGGCCAGTCGACGAAGCTGAATTGTAGAGTTGGAGACCCGACCAAGGCACTTCATCCGTGATCTCTACTCCCGAGAATGCCAGAGTAGTATGATTATGGACGTCCAAGGAGTCGGAATTCTCTATGTCCCATTGCATGCTCGTGTGTGAATCTGCAAATTTTTGTCCTTGATCTGTGTGAGAATTAATTCTCGTTTCGTCTCCGACGTAAACACGAGGAAATGAACGCTTTGTCGGCACGATGATATCTCTCATGTGTGACAATGAGACTGCATTCTTCTTCGTCAGTGTCCTGCATACGAGTAATCTGACACGAATGGACTCGAGCGCTGCTAGCGCAACTTCTTGGACGTCGTTGTCGTGAGTTTCGAAACAAAGCGCGGTTCCGTGCACGAAGTTGCAATTCTCGTTGATAGCGTAAATGGACAGATGAGCAATGTCTACAATGCCTTTTCCTCTCGATCCATCGGTTTTGAGCGCGAACAATCCAGAGTTGGTTCCCGTGTTGAGCGTCATGTTGAGTGGAACATTGTCGTAGGTTCCAAACGTCCAGTTTGCAACGTTGTTGATTTTGACTCGTGTAAGAGCGAGACCAAGGAGTGTTTGCAGCGACTGTTTTGCTGCTCTCGCAACCATCGTTGATGTGTAATCGAGATCATAATCTCCTGCATGGTGATGTCGTGCGATGTGTGAGCTGACGAGTGATCTCCAAGAAGACAGTGAGAAAATACCAGCAATAAGCATGCCAACTGAAGAAAATACATCCCATGCATCGTTTGTTGTGAACGATCCATTAGCGACTTTGTCTTGGAGATCTTTGTGCTTGATCGATGAGGCCAGAAATTGATAGAAGCGTGGGTGGCCGGCACACGCGTCAAAGAGCGACTGCAAGTGTACGTTCTTGTAAGCTTGCGTGGTTTCGCTCGCTCCTGCGTAATCTAATACGATGAGTTTAATGCACTCGTCTTCGAGTTTGATTCGACCGATCCCATCGAGAATGGTGAGATTGAATACGACCGTTCCAGGATGACCACTAATCGTATTGATCGTACCAAGAGTGTCGTCAAGTGTCTCAACGTAGCTCGTCATACCTGTCACAATTGGATAAACGAGCGCGCTGTCCGCGAAAACACCGCTGCTGTTGCACAGACGTTGCGTGCACGCTGCAATCAAAGCATTGGTGCCATCGATATCTTCTCTGTATTCGTCAATCTGAAAAACGATGAGTCTGATGTTGTGCTGCGTGAAGAGCCACGTGAGAAAGTTGTTGAGTGTGAATCTGATATCTGATGAGTATGATATCTGCAGATTTGGAAACATGGATCTCAACAGGTTCGTGAGAAGATAGTGGTCGTTGTTGATACCAAGCGAGAATCCATTCATGAATAGAGCTGAATTCATCGACGCGTTCATGCCCATGCGACGGATGTAGTGGAGACCACGTTGATCGTCTGGTAGTGTAGCAATGGCTGCTTTGGCTGCTTCTGCTCCTAGACGCGTTTTTCCAGAACCGGATGGTCCTTTGATGAGTGGAATGTTGAGATTTTGGATGTTGACTGCGCGTCTGGTGACAGCGAGAGTATGACATACGTCAACAACTCCACCAATGACTTCGTTCGCCATCGACGTCATCACGTAGTTTGAGAACTCGAAACCACCATCTTCGTAGTCTCTAACATCGGATGTAAGCGACTCGAGCTCAATTAGTCCACTGGACCTTGATTTCGTCTCGCGCCCAGTGTTGTTCATGATGCAGTTAAATGTTTCCTGATCGGTGACTCCGATGCTTTCAAGCAGTTCCCGGACTTCTAATGCAACCTCACTCCGGTTTCTTTTAGAAGCGATGCGACTCACGATGAGTATGATAACAGAGCAGGCGTCCGCGAGCGAGTTGTGCTCGGTTGCCCAAACAATGAGCAACGCGGTCCGAACAAAGTTGAGTTTGTCAATCTCTTGCTCGCCGATCGCCCAGCACGCCGCGCGGGTCGAGGGCAGGGAAGAAGGGCGCGCAGCAAAGGGAGGGAGCGCGGGAGGGTGCGCCACACGCACGTACGAGCTTGTACGAGCGCGTGCGTGCTTGCCTCGTTGGCCGAGTCCGCGGCCAGCGTGATCGATCGCGTTCTGCTCGCATCGCCTTTTCTTGTGGATCGGCCGGGGGAACCTTCCTTCTCGGGGAAACAAGGATCCCCGGGCCTATTGTTTCTTACGTAGACCTAAGTTCCTCCGTAGACGCCGGAAGTTCTCCTCTGTGGCACGTGCGGAGCGTGTCTGCGAAGAAGCAGGGCAGGCCAGGTCGTCGCTTTCCTGGCAGGGAGGGCTGACACTAGCAGGCGCTGCGCTGCGCTACCGACGTCGACGCGAGCATAGAGAGAGTCTTCCTCTGCTGCTGCTGCGCCACGAACAGGACATGCGGCGGCCCGCTGCACTGCGAGCTTTCTAGCTTCGGTGACCGAGAGAGCGATCGTTCAATCGAGCGAGGGAGTTGGTGGAAGGCCGCAGCGGCGGGGTTCTCCTCCTCTCCTTGCGCGGTGCGCGCACACCCTCTTTCTCGGAATCGAGGCGGCAGTGGCGGGCAGGGAGGGAACAGCAGCGGCCGCGGCTGCGCGCAGTCGGTCGAAGGCTGCAGTGCGCGGCCGTCCGGCATGCGCTGACGGGGCGAGAAGGGGAGAAGGGGAGGAGGGGAGAAGGGGAAGAGGGAGGGAGGAGGAGAGAGGATCGTCCGAAGCTGCGGCACGCGGCGCGAGAGCCGCCTCGAGGATGCTGCTGCTAGGGTCCGCATCGCGCGCTGCGCCAGAGCGGCCTGGGGGCCTAGCTAGCTAAACCGCTGGCTGGGCCCAGGGCGCGACGAGGAAACGCGCTGGCCCTGGTGGATGCCGAGTCCATAAGAGCCCCGAAGACGATCAGAGTGGAGAAGGAAAGAAAGGTGGTCGTGCAAGAGCTACTTGCGTGGCCGCCAAAGAGCTCGACAGACGAGTGAAGACGGCGGGATCATCATCATCATCTTCTTCATCTTCTTCTTCTTTTCTCTTCTCGGCGAAGTGTCGTTTGGTCGGCGGTTAGTGCCATGCGGTGGTAATGGAAGACGTTTGGCGAGAGACTAGCTGTGAGTTGGTGCAGCGCACGCACTTTCTTCCCTTCTTCAAAGAGGTATAAGGCATGACGGTTGCGGCAATGATGAGCACGTCTTTTCGAGCAGTAACAAGCATTCAGTCTTGCACATTTTCTCTTGGGCCAAGCAAGCAAGCCAGGCCAGGCTGCCTCATGAGTCACGCGCCTGACTTTGGCGTCGGTGGCTAACTTAACTTGATGCGCTGCGAGCTCGTTGATGTGGATGCCAAGATCTACATCACGCAAGTGTTTTATCCGCGCGCTGTAAAGTGGACCATTGGTCCTTGCAAATGAACAAACAGCCAGGAAGGCTTGGCCAGCCCCTCTTGTCTCATCGCCGCCGCAGCTGAGGCAGATTGACAGATGATGATGATGCCCGGAATCGCGGAGACGCCAGGGGGGTGCGCCAAGGCAGCGCGCGGGCCCTGACAGATGGCGTTGAGAGCCCAATGTGCTCAGACGGACGCGCGCTCGTGACAGGTCTTACCTCAGCGTCGTGCTGCACCTTGGAGATGGATTGAGCCGACGAGGATGCGCGAAAGCCCGAAGGCGACGACTGCAGGCGCGGGTGTTGGCAGCGCGAGTGAGCGAGCCAGGAGAGAAGCGCGGGGGCTGCGGACGGCGAGCTGGAAACGTGGAGTCAGAAAGACCGCCTCGCGCTGCCCGACGACTCACCTCGCGTGCAGCAACGTGGAAGGCAAGGAAAAGGCTATCGCAGCGTTCAAGGACGAGCGCTTGCGATTGAAGAAGGCCTGAACGGCGCAGCGTACATGTGCTGTGCGCGAGGTTTCTTTAACATGTGGTGGTCTTGCATCATTCTCACGGCCAAGTCGGCTACAGCAAAGTCGATTGTTTTGAAGAAAAAAAATGCGGCTGCTGGCGCCAATTGCTTTTTCGATGTTGCCTTGAGGGGTAACGCGGGGCATCAATCGCCAAGTTTATGCGGCCACGATCGCTCGCGCCACAAGCAAAACCATAGGCGCCATATCGTCAAAGTCGTGACTTGCTCCTGGGCCTCGTGCACGCGAAAAAAAATCGACCGTGGAAATGACATTGTTCGACGAAACGGGCTGTGCTGTTGCTGGTTCAGGTGGCGAACAAAGGGTGTCAAGTCACGCGAGGAGACTGGGCCGGCGCTGTGCGCTGGGATAATGTGTCATTGACAATGGCTCACTGGCTGATGAACTTGGACACTGAGCGCTCGAGACATGCTGCCGCCGGGGTCGTGTGAGCTACCTGGTCGCCTACGTTCTTGCTCTCTCCTTTGTGGCGCCCCTTGGTTGAGCAGGCTAGAAGTAACTTTTGAACGTCTCCCTGCGGGTCTGTCAGATGAGCTTGCGTGTTCAGCGGGCATCATCGTCGATGTCAGGCAAGGCTGCTGCTAGTTTTGCCGAAAGCTTGAACCTACTTGACCACATCATGAGCGTTCGCGCGAGCTCAAGCATTGCCGGCCGGCTGACTTGCTATACATTAGCGCACACGTTGGCAAAAAACGGTCTAAGAAGACGGGACGTTGCGTACGGGTGCTGGTTGCTGGACTGGAGAGACGCTGGAACTGAGCCGCCTCGCTTCTCAACCAAAGCAGCTTCTGACGATGATCTCAAAGACAATACGGTAGCAAAGAAAAAAAGCTTGAGGCTGACTCGCGGCTGTATGGCCAAAGTAAGATCCGAAACGAGAAACGGCCGGGACTCGCTGGTTTTTTATTGCTGACTGGTGTCGAAGATATGCGTATGTTCTTCCCATGCTGACGATTATCATAGTAGTTCGGTTTGCAGAGGCATTCCAGCCCCAAATTACGACACCTGTATGACCCTGATGTCATGCAATACGTGCGTACACGTCACGTGATCCTGTTCTCACTTGCTACTTGCTGTTATTCTTGCGATGCGCTGACAAAGTGTCGGGCGAAAGAAATCGGCACGAGCTAGCACGTTGGGCGCAGCGCCGACTTTGCTTTTGCCTTTTTCTAAGAGCGGAAGCATGGGGTCTGAGGTAGCACGAGACTTGGTGCTCCTCAAGGCCGGGAGAGGCAACGTGAAGGAGGCTGGGACCTCACTTGGATCTTCGCGAGAAGACCGCCCGAAATATTTTTTACCGCCATTTGCAGCAGCAGTCTCAGCTTTGCGTGCTCTCGGCATCGCTCACGGCAAACCCAACACATGCGAAATCTTGCCACAACGACGGAGTCCGCCTTGATGATCTTGTTTGTGCCCGCACCAGCTTGAGCAGATCGAGGATGACTGCGCCTCGCAGCTCTGATGTCGAGCATCCTCGATGAATCGGGATCATCAGAGCGCCAAGCACACCAGATCGGGCTGGCTCGCGAGCAAGGCGGTTCTAAAGCGCCTGTCTTGCCCATCCATCCTTGGCAAGCTCGAGCTCTTGCAAGCTTGCGCCAGAACGTGCGCTCGCCAAGTAACTTATACGCGCTACAAAGTGGACTATGAACTTGCACCGCGCCGCTTGCCTTGTTCGTTGGCACTCACTGTCAAATTCTCTCTCTGTCTCGTTGTTGCAGCCGCTGACAGACCACGAAGACCGGTGCCGCGGAGACGCCGGGGTGCGCCTGGGCAGCGCGCGTGGCCAACGAATGGCATTTGAAGCCCGATGTGCCCAGGCGGACGCGCGCTCGTGACAGGTCTCGCCTCAGCGTCTTGCTGCATCTAGGAGAAGGACCGAGCCGACAAGGATGAGGAGGTGCGCGAAGGCGCGAAGGCGGCGTCTGCGGGCGCGGGTGCCGGCGGTGCGAGCAAGCTGCGAGAGAAGCGGAGGTTCAGGTTGCGGTTGAGTTTTGACGAGCTGCGGTGAATGGATGCGCGCGAGTCGAAAAGGTGGTCTCGCGCTGTCGGACGACTCGACCTCACGTGCACTGGCAAGCAAGGCGAACAAAAAACTCACGCAGCGTCCAGGGGCCCTGGCGAGTGCTTGCAGTCGAGGAAGGCATGGGCGAGGCAGCGAGGATGTGCTGTGCACGAGGCTGCTCGAGCGTGCAATGGCCTCGCACCAAGCTCACGGCTGAGTCGACTGCAGCACATTTATCTTTTATTTTTTTCCCAATCGCGGCTGCTGCTGCCGATCGCCCTCTGTGCCGATGCTGCCCCCAGAGTTGACGCGGCAAAGATTGATCGCGTGAAGAAGCAAGAGCACGGGCGCCATGTGTCGATCGCGCAGCTCGCTCTTGCTTGGTTCGCAAGAACTTTCGTGCTGGAGATGACCTCGTTCGGCGACATTGGCTATGCTGTTGTCGATTGCAGCGTGCGAACGGCCCACGTCCGATGTTTCAACTTCAATGGAAAAACATTGTAGCGGGCGCCGGCGTCATGTGCTGTGTTTGAATTGTTGGCACCCACTCACTGGCCGGTAAACTTGAGTGAGAGCGGAGGCGGGTGTCGTGTGGCCACTTTGTCACCTGCCATCTTGTTTTCACCCATCCTGATGTACCCGGGTA
>KN805447.1:0-38147 GCA_000818945.1 Schizochytrium sp. CCTCC M209059
TATGATATCAACGCGAGCCAAGCGCGTCTGGGAAGCCCAACGCACTTACAATCTTGAGATGCTTTCAGATGCAGAACTCATCCCGAAGTCTTGGACGCATCCTCCTTTCGAGTAGAGCCCTAGGCCTAATATCGAAGTGGTAACTGAATGCTCTTTGGGCTGCCATGCCGCCACACTGGTCTTCCTTGGTGTTTCGTAAGCAGGGCAATCTTCTTCCCTCATCACGAACTTTGAGTAACAGTAAGTATTGTGTGAATCCCCGGTTTATGCCCGCGAAAATCCGAAGATTTTACGGCACGAGCTCGCGAACAAGAATTAGAGAGACCAAATGGCTCGTTGAGCCGCTTGTCGACAAGAACGCCTATGAACAGATGCTTCGTGTGAGGTGCTTCCATCGCCCGGTGAAGAAAGGATAGAACCCATGTTCCACTCGTTTTGTTTCGCCAAAAACCATGACTGTCGACTGTTTTGGACCGTCATGACGACGGGACACTGTGCCAGTGCTCCACTCTATTAGACTTGCGTTTCGTCAATAAAAAATGCCAGTGAAAGCACAACGAATGTAGCTGAATGCACTTCAATCCACGGCAGCGCGCGTTTTGGGCCCTCGCCACTTTGCTTCAGAAGGCATCTTCGTTCTGCACCTTAAAAATCAAAGTCATCTATCGAGTTCCAAGGCAGAAATATGACAAAGGGCCGTCGACTGCGGATAGTTGAATTTTTTAACCTCTAGCAAGGACATTTGGCGACGAGACGATACTATGGGCGCTTTTGTTGACGTGAAGTCTGGACGAGAGAAAGAACGAAGACTTAATCTGAAGGAGGTTTTCCTCAGCGTGAAGCGCAATAGAGAAAAGAAAGTTGGTGTCTCTCGCTGCTATTTGGAGACGATATTGCTGTCGCCTAATTCGCTGTGAAGTTCGATGTTTCTGAAGCGCGTTTTCGCGCGATCTTTATGTTGGAGAGAGGAGGGGGGGGACTCGCGGTTTGTGCCTGTATTGGACAAAGAAATTTGGACAAGGAGAAATTGCGGCGTCTTTTGCACGGTCGCATCGCCCATCCGCCATTTAGTGCCATTCGTTTTTTTGAGTCAAGCTGCCTAGCAGCAGATGCACATCTAAACCAGGTCTCGTCAAAGGCGATTCAACCGAGCCGGACGGAAAAGCCAACATGGAGCTTTCAACTGCTCATGCAAATCTTTAACGCCGGTCAAAAAATGGCTTGCTGGTGCAACGAGAGTGAGAAATCGTTCAGACGCGATCAATGCTCGAGTCGACCTTGTAGTAAATGGAACGGATCGCATACCTGATTCAAGTATGTTCTCTACAATTGCTTTCGTGCGTACCAGCTACCTGATCATGAAGAGTTCATACGCAGCTGAGACTCCTGGGAGTCCTGGGCCTCTAAAAAGAAGCGCATCTCATACAAAAAGTTCCAGACTGAGCTGCTGAAGGACTTGAATGATCCTGCCGAGCGCTTAAGTGCAATATTTGGAGGACTGGGTGGCGTTTGCGCTATGGTTGAGGAAGGCGAGGAGCCGCGTGACGAGATTCCAAATGCAAGGTCTTCAAGATATAGAGATAGACACGCGTCTCTCAGACATCATTGCAAATCGCTCAGTAGGAAGGCACTTGCAAATGTCCATGAAGAAACCTCGCAAATGCATTTTGCATTGCCCCAAGTGCGATAAGGGCCCGAGCCTTAGTGAGCATTCGAGGTATGCGCGCAAGACGATCAAGTGGTTTTTACCTGAGCATCTACCATCTGCAAATATTGCTGGGCGAGCTTTCATTCAACAGGGGGTAACGCTCAAGGTGCCCATGCAAATTAAGGTCATCGTTTGCTCGAAACCCGTGCGTCGCTTGTGGCTGTCGCCCGCGTCCACCAAAGACGATATGTATCTGGCATGCTCTCGCGCTCTCAGCTTGAAGTTCGCAACAATAGTTTGTCCGACCGCACCGCATTTTCTTAATTTACTACACAGAGAGGGTCTCAGTCAGCCTTAGTGTCCCATTTTTCGGGACGAGAGGGCCTATTATGATCAAATAGACTCCGCTTTATACTCCCAGCCGCCAAATTAGTCTTTCATTTAAATATCGATCTAAAACACTTATCAGAATCTCAAACTTTTGGTATATAGTAATCTAGACATGCATCCTCGTTGCCCGAACGCACTATGAGGGCACGCTTCTCGTGTGCGACGCCACGGACGGCGAAGTCGACAAGATCGACACGCCTCCCGTGAATGCGGATCTGCGCCTGGCGCGCGTCTTCGCGAACGGGACGCATCGCGAGGCCCGACAAGAGCGCGCAAGTTTGAAGTGCGCGTCACCTTGACCCCCTATGGTCCGATTCTCGAAAGATGCGGTCGTCTCGCCATACGTGTCGTGACGACGGGTCTGGTCCTCTTGCTCATCCTCTCCGAACTCATCCTCATCGTCAGCGTCTTCGCCCTCAATCTTTGACCAGAAGCTCGCCGCTAGCGCAGGCGTGTTAGTCCTTGCGCGCCTTCTTAAACGTCAACCTGCCAAGGGTAATCACATTCGTTTTGCGAAGCTTCTCGAGCGGTTTGGTGGAGACGCCCTTGACGAGCACAGCGCGCGCTGTGCGGCCCAATGATCGGTGTTGTCGCCCCAATTAGGTTGCGCAGCTCGCAGGTCTTGTCCATGCTGTCCGTGAGCTTCTCGCCGACTAGCCTTTGCAGGATGCTTGGGTCCCCAGAGTACAAGAGCTCCGTAATGCGCACGGTGGCGGCCACGATGATATTGACCATTGTACAAAGGCGCGGGTCGTCCGCCGGAAGCTGACCTTGATTGCAATCATGCACGCTGGGCAGTCTCGTGAGGAAGTACCCGCCAAACCCAGAGACTGCCATGAAATCCGCCACGGTCCTGATGAAGTGAGAATCCTCATCATCGACATCTTGAAAGGCGTCAGCGTTGGAACCCGCATCCCCAGCCGCACCAGCTTTGATGGCCTCGGTAGCCTCAATTGCTGCTCCGCGGTGACGCTTTGCCCTCGGCAGCATCTGCAAGATGTTCTGTTTGCCTGGCTGGCCGCCACGCTTGCGTCCCGAGGGGTTCGCGCCGTTTGCCCAGCTGTTTTCGGCGCCCTCTGCACGTGCTGCTGATGAGACGGACCGCGGCATCGTGCAAACCTAGCGCGACCTACAGCCGCTCCCGGCCCTCGAGACTTCGGCTGCGAGGTCACAGGGCCGGGCGAGCTCGTGCAAAAACGCATTTCAGAAAACGCACTTCAGATATGTTCACACGTTCAGTTCGCATCCTTGAAGTTACGCGCAGCAAGACGTGTTATGTCTTCATATAGATCTGGCTCCAACATACCCGCAAAGCAAAACGACGAGCAACTGCATCTATGTTCGCGAACCAAGGAGCTTAACGCGCGCTGTAGTGTGTAGACAGCTGTTGCGAGCTGATGTCACGCGGGATTATTCTAGCGCAAGTGGATTTTCAGTTTTCGTTTCTCTGTCATCCTCTCGTCCTTCGTCGCCCTCGTCATCATAAGCCTCTCAGCGTCAGCAGCGAAGGCCGCGGTCCATACAAGCTAGATCAAGGAACTCGCTTAAGACACGCTCGGCAAGCGGGATTCGCCTGAAAGTCCCGCGATACCTGAATACTTCAAGTCAGATAAATTACTAGTATACATACACATTCCGAGCTGAGGAAGAATGACGATCAACAAGATACAGACAGTGGCATGCTGGAAGATTTACCAGCCACTCACTGTGGCATCACGCGAGCCCAAGGAGTGTTTAGTTACCATTTAAACATTAGGCCTACAGACCCTACTCGAATCGTGGATGCGTCCAAGACTTCGGGATGAGTTCCGCATCTGAGAGCATCTCAAGATTGTAAGTGCGTTGGGCTTCCCAGACGCGCTTGGCTCGCGTTGATATCATACTCTCCAGCTTGTTCAGAACTTCCGCGCCTCCCTTCGGGCTTACCTTGTAGGGCTTGTCTGGATTAAACCAGAGCTTGAGAAAGTTTTCTTGGAAGTCCCTCTCACTCGGAAGGAAGACGCCCTTCACCCCTGTCTCCACAAGCTTTGCGTGCAGGTATTTTGCCAGTTCGTACGGCTCTGTCATCATCTGAAAGTGACTGACCTGTATGATGGTCGCGCCCGTGCGCCTGCAGGCCTGAATTGCGCGCACATTGTACTCTTCCCAGAGTTCGAGATTGGTCTCGAGAGGCCAGCCACGAGCAAAGGGGACAAACCTTGAGGCTACTTCAATTGGATCTCGATGCGGAATAATACAAACGCGCTTGCGATCTGTGACTTGGGTCAGGTATGCTTCAGCGAGAAGACACAGGCGTGGGTCCTTCAACACCCAAGACTTCTCGGGCCCGGTGTATGCATCAAGCCAGTCGAGGACTTTCTTCACCCCCTGCACGTATTCGTTTTGTTCTTGAAGGGATGCGCGATCCCACTCGTGCCCGTATGCTGGCCAAGGGGGGTTGGTCTTGTCCGTGGTTTTGAGAAGGAAGTCCTCGTTTAGATGCTCCGCCCTGGCGAGCTCAAAGTACTTGACTTCGTTCCCGGGCAGAAATAGGAGATCGGATCGCCTGCCGGCCTCAAGCCCAAGATTCATGAGAAGGAGAGTAAGGATCGAAGTGCCCGTATGGTGCATTCCAGTAACGAGTACAGCCCCCGCGCCGGGTGCGTCATCGGCTGAAGCGTTAACTGAAGTGTATGAAGAAGGGCGTACAGCATGTAGGGACGTCGGCGAAACGACGTACTCGGGCTTCAAAGCATCAAGAGCCTCCTGATCTACACCGCGCAGCCATGGGCCCACGAGTATGCCGACGCAAAAGCAAAATGTGCACGCGACGTAGAAGAGCCAGAAATGGCGATACATTGCTGTGCGCAGAGCAAATACGATCGCTCTACCCATGCTTGTTGTTGGGCTGTCGTTTGCTCTCCACGCGTCGGCTAGCGTCTTGGATGGACAGGGAGCTTTGGACGTTGCGTCACGTCTGCGACTCAGACGACGACGCCAAGACCCGGCCCCCACCGACTCCTAGGTTCTTGCGAGTATCTAGCAAGAGTGCGCGCGGATGAGCGCGCACGAGCGCCGAGGAGCCCCTGGTGACGGGTGATACAGAGCTTATTGGTTGATTTGCCTGCTTCATTTTTGTCCTACAAATATATCGGAGAAAAGAAAAGAAAAAGCTCGTGCCGCGGCGTGCAACCGTTGGTTCTTCGATTTTGCCTCACTGACCTCTTGACGTGGGCAGCAGGAGGAAGCGCTTGGTCTCCGGCAAGGATCCGACGAAGTTATCAGGTCGTTCATACCTGCGAGCCACCAAGCTTTTTCAGCTGTTGCCGACGCGGTCCTGGTGTTTTACAAAAAAATCGAGGCAAGTAGGCCTATGGCCCTATATACATGCCAGGTGGCGAAAGGCGTGGTGATGCTATGAAAGGAGTAGAAGGTGCTAGGCCCAACCTTGGTAGGTCTGGACCTAGGTGCAAACTAGGCTTGAAGCGCGCGTGCAAATCACCTTTAATCGTGACGCCGAGGCGGAGAGGAAGCGAGCGTTTGGACGCATCTGCTCGCGCCGTTGCCTGCAGGGTCATTGACCAGCAGCCTCTGACCTGTACGGCCACCAAAGCTGGCGTGACGGCACTCACGCAAGAAGCGGTTCACCTCACAACACTGCCGCCTTCTCCGCTGCTGCAAAACCTGGTTGAGGCAATACGAAATGAATACGGAGAGAGCAGTCGTGGAGCTGCCAGGCGGCCTCGAGCTGCAGCTCAAACACGTCAGCCTCTTCCTGCTCATTGTACAGAATGTAGCTCTCGTGCTAATAATCAAGGTGTCCAAACTGCACCACGCCCCGGACAAACCGTCGTACGTGTCATCAACAGCAATTCTCTGCGCAGAATTCATGAAACTTGTTGTGTCCCTTTTTCTGGAGTATCGAAGGTTCACCCGCGACAACAAAAGTGCGACACCTTTTCGTCGACATCTACTACGGCAACTCGCTACACCTGACACCACGAAGCTGAGTGTACCTGGCATTCTGTACACTGTCCAGAGCAATCTGCTTTTTATGGCGCTCAACTTATTGTCAGTCGGTGTGTATCAAGTGTCCATGCAACTAAAAATCTTGCTGACAGCTGCAATGAGCTACTTTGTTCTCGGCAAGACCCTCTCTCCTCTTCAAATGATTTCGCTTGTGATACTCATGTGTGGCGTTGCAGCTGTACAACTGTCGCAAGTCGTTGGCGACGATAAGCTGTCTAATGCGCGGCAGCAAGGGCAATATCAGCAGCTTTTGGGCTTCGGTGCAACGGTCCTCGCGTGCAGTATCTCCGCTTTCGCGGGCGTGTATCTCGAAAAGGTGCTCAAATCCGGCTCGTTCGTCTCTATCTGGATGCGCAACGTGCAACTTTCGTTGTTTGGCATCTTGATTGGCTTCTTCACAGTCGTTGGCAAAGATGGTTACAGAATTGGAGAATTTGGTTTTTTTGGAGGCTACAACTGGACAACTTGGATTGCTATCTGCCTCCAAGCCTGGGGTGGGCTCATTGTGGCGGTGGTCATGAAGTATGCAGACAATATTCTCAAAGGTTTTGCGACGGCAGTCTCCATCTTATTCATCTCCTTCGTCTCAGTGCTCGCATTTGACACTAAACCAAGTCTTCTTATGGCCGCGGGGACGGGAGCAGTTCTCGTATCGGTTCTTTTATACACTTCGAATCCGGTCCCGGCGGGCTTTTCTCGCTCTGGATTTAAGGTGATCGAGCCGGGCGATATCGATTCAAGAAGAGCCTTTTCGCAAAACGATCTTCTCGGCAAACGGTAACCTGGACCCAGCTGGGCCTTTGGGGTCTATGCACGAACATGGCTTTTAGCTTTTTTGCGCACGGCGTGGTCTCTTGCTGTAACCGAATTTCATCGTCGTGGACAATGGAAGGGGAAACGAGAATGAGATACTTGTAAGCTGAGTTGATTGGATTGAAGCGCTGAATTTCCATTCCGGACCTAGACATACGCTACACTATCCTCTGTTCGGTACACACTGCCGATCCTAATGCACGCAGTCTTTAAATTGCTGATTCGGCTTCTTAAAGGCACTTCATTGCTTTTTTCGGAGAACGTTTGCGTCTCAGCCGTTCAAGTATCAACACAGTGGCCTCTCAAAAAAGGGATCGTTTCTTTTCTTTCCACAAGAGCAACACATAAAGAGTTTGAAGACGTCTACTGGTCCTTCCATCTGGCGTGACTACGGCGGCGATGGATAGTATCCGTACGAGGTGCACACAATATCGTAAAGTGACCCTTGCGCGGGACGAACCCCCGTTGCAACCTTGGTAAGCTCGCCGTACATGTGCAGCTGCAAAGTTTTCCCATTTTTAATGCTCCGTAAAACAGAGTTATCCGCGGGTGTCGGATCGTAAAAGTATCGCTCGGCTTGCCTCGGGAATATCGAATACATGTACCAATGAGAAAAGAACCCGGCCAGACGGCAGTCCATATCTTCACACGCCTTGTAGCACTCATAAAGAAGCGGTCCTCCGATGCTTTCCCAAGAGTTTGGATTGTAAGCGATCAGGATTTTTTCCAGCACTTTAAGCAGAACGCCATTGCCTTGGGGAAAACCCATGACGCCATTCGACAAAGTCTCGTGCTTGTACTTGCCAACCGCGAACCCTCCGCTCATGAAGTCTGCCGGTGGTTGTTTTAGCCAAAGCGAATCAAAGTCACTGTAAACTCCTCCACAAAGGTATAAAACGGCAATTCGAATAAAGTCTGCAGTGTGAGCGCCAACATGCGGACTTGAATTGACCCGCTGAATGAAGCGCTTCCAGGTTCTCGGCCTTGACAAGGTAGGGACCTGCTTGATAATCTGCTTTACAAAATCTTCGAGACCTACTCGCCAAATGGTTGGGTACCAGCTCTTTACCTGAGTCAGCGAATCACTAATGATGATGACGCGATAATCTGCACCAAAAACCTTCATTGTAGAGACAAGGCCCGCTTCGTACATAAAGGGTAAGTAATCACGACCCCGCCAGACAAGAAAGACGTTGACAGGATCTTCGCAAGGCGGTGATCGGCAGTGGCCTGCAGGAAATCTCCGAGGGCAGAAGCCATCGAAACCAAGGTCCTCCGGGGGATCCAGTGTTCGGGCACTTGCGAGCCCAATAGCAGGTCTTGAAGCTGGGCTTGCAAGAAAGTAGTTCGCCAATTCAACGGTATTTTCCTGCGGCCTTCTTATCAATGCGAGAATGGAGGCTTGCCACGCAAGAAGCACGAGCGTAACGATACTGAATATCGTCGCGATCTTGCATCGGAAACTCGTGCCTGCCACGCAGTCCTTCGCGCACCCCAGACAGGCCTTCATGATATAAGGTCCGCAGTGCTTAGCGCGCGCTCGGTACGGTGATGCAATCTGCCACCCGCGCCGCACCACTCAGCGCGTAACGCCGACTGCAGACCTGTGCCACTACAAAACGTAGCGCGCGCGCTTCGCACGCGCCGCACGTAGGGTTTTCAATTTGGCTGCGCGATTGCAGCCAGCAGTAGTATCTAGTCACTAGGCTAGTACTATTTGAAGCCCATAAAGAGGTGCCGCGGCGTGCACAACGATTATTTCCTCTTCTTTACTTTAAAAATAAAAATAAAAATAAGAGGGCTGCAGAAAAGTGCGACTGTAAGAGAGTAATTTTTTGCAGTGGTCATGAAAGCCTATTGTGATCACGAAAAGTAGAAAATTTTCTTCTTTTCCTTATTCTTCGTCCTTTACAACGTGCTGGCAGTTTTAACATAAAGAACGACACCTGGAGCGGGAATACGCAAGCTCGGCCGCGTACTCGAAAAGAAGTAGCCCTCGGTCGAAAACCCAGCGCACGAACGCATTATGTCACAAAAGTACGAAAGCACTTCGTGATTTCGGTGCCATGCTGGTTGCGCTGTTAAGCGCGCCGAGGGTGCCATTGTCCACCCTTGGAGTCTGCTGGTGAACGAATGCGCGTTGATCTTGTCAAAGAAGCGTCCCGCAATGACGATAACACTTCCTTGTGGCGAATTGGGATATTGGTCATGGAAATTGCGCTGCCAACGAACCTCAAACTCTTCACAGCGCTTGCGCGCCGCATCAATATCGACGGCGCGATCAAATTGCATTGCAGAAATTGTCTCGTTCGTCGCAATGTCCCAACGTATCTTGTAAAACCCACGGAGCAAACCAGCCCAGTACTTTCGCGCATAGTCATTAAGAGAATGCTGCGCATCTCGTCCCCAGAGAGTGATCTGATTTCGGGCATTGTATTCGAAAAGGTTGGCGTCCTGCACATTGGCCGTCCCATATTCGCGTGCTCGGGCGATCCACCGTCCAAGCAGCCAGTCTGGACTTGAGCTGAGGAGATCATCGGCCTCATCAACGTGCTCCAACAAAGCTACGCGAAAGCTTCTGGCTTCGTGGAGATCGCGCCTGCCCACGCTAGCTTCCCATATTCTGCAAAGATCCCAGAATATATGATCCATGACTTGCCTTACGAGATCAATCAAGTCATACTCCAGTCCGCGTGTGAGCGGGCTCGTAGATTGTTGTGCACCGTGGACAATCTCTTTGGCCGAAGAGAAAGCCCAGCTTGCATTGGCTTTACCCTTGATCCCATGACGCTTACCTCCGGGCTGCTGGGGCTCCAAGACTTGACCGGGGAGCAGGTGCAAAACGTTTGGGTTTGCGGAGCAGCATCCCCGATGTCCGAAAGGAAAACTCACAATTGCGCCACTGTCCGAGTTATCATATGCAGAGGAGTAAAGTCCCCACGTTGCATGGGTGAGCATTCGCAGACCACGCATCACGCGCGCATCTACATCTGCGCTGTAGCGAGAGATGGCCCAATTGTCCACATACAAGGCGAGGGGAAATGTAAGATTCGGCGGCGACTTTTGGTGCAGCTTCGTCCCTTGCGCAAGTCCATATGTTCCTGGCGTACCCCATCGAGATTCGCTGAAAATCTCAAAAACAATGGGATCGGCTTCGATTGCCTCCATGGCGAGCCCTACGCCAAGAGCATTTGCTGGGAAATCTCTTTGCGCTGCTGCGTGCAGCGTCGCGAGAGAAGTCAAATTACCGTGGATACCTCGATTGCCCCCAAATACGTGAATAATACAAGTCAGAAAATAGTGCTCAAGAAAGCCGTACGTGTCATGGGACAGTGACTGCTCGCTTGAATTCAAATCGAGGACCACGAGCTTTTGCCGCGGGATTGAGCCAAAATACGCACGAAGACGTTGCTGATTCCAGTAAACCTTGTTGCATCGATTTGCTTTTCTGCATCCGTATCGTTCTCGAAGGAACCAGCCTTGCATTACCCAGACTGCACTCAAGTCCGCAGCGCTCATTACCTGGTATGTGAGCTCGCTTGTGCGAGCCAGAGCCCTGGTACTTCCATTTACTGGAGTCATCTCGTTGAAGTGATCGATCGCGTACACGTGGTCGGAGCCAAAAAGTTCCTGCAGCGTGCGGTAGTACCGCAGTCCAATTTCCTCAAATGTTGCGCTCGACGAAGGCCCATCAAGGAAACAAGAGGCGCGAAAACCTTCCCATGGCATTGACACAATCGTTGCTTTTGGAAAATGCCGACGTAAAGAGCAAGGGATGCTCCCCGAGAAACCTGGAAGGATAGGGGACATGCCAGGTGCACGCATACGACGAAGGAGGATCTGTGCGAGGCCTGCTTGTCGATTGATATATGTCTGTGGCGCCGGTCCGGCCCAGGTGTCCTCCATGTTACCCATACGAAACCATCCAAGAAACGCAGGCCCAGGAAACGCAGATGTCTCGTTGAGATCGTCAAGGGTTCGTTGCCAAATGGGCTCGTAGACCATGTATACGGTCGGATGCGTCACGCCATGCAGAGCCATCCAGTCTATTTCCTGGAGCCATCGTTCGGCGGTCCAAAATGCGCTGCTGTAGCTGTTGGTGCACGGCTGCATGTAGTAGGACCATTCGCCTCTTGCGGATACGCGTACAGGCGTGTTCAGCCCGACCAGTGTTCCCACAAAGGCGTCGCGTGTTTGGATTGGGTTTTCAACAATAAGATCATTCCCAAGACCTGACCACGTCACCGAGGCATTCATGCGCCACCGCATATAGTGATAGGCTCCTGAAAGCATTGTGACGCCATCTTTGCCGGTAATCTTCAGTTTCTGACCATCTTCCGAGCGTGAAAGTTCAAAGATTGCGGAGTCTTTGCCGCCTCCTTCCTTGTTACGCTGCTCAAGTTCAATGCACGCGGCCACTTCATCGCCCAAAACACGAGCGAGCACATTATATGTTGCTGCGAGGAGGCCAAATTTGTTGGCTGCCTTCGCTTCATGGACCGTGATCTTTCCGTAAGCTTGTGAGGGTGGTGTCACGAGCAGGATCCCGAGTGTGAGCAACAGCACGAACAGCGAGACCCGTAGACCAGCCTTCATTGTGAAGCACCTGGAGAAAGGAAGGGAAAGAAGAGCCTTGACGCTTAAAGAGAGCAGCGCCAGACCCCCGCATGCACAGTTGCCCAAGTCCGCGCCGACACCGCTTCGCCCCCTTCTCTCTTTTGCTGTCGTGTGTTTGCGATTTGGCTCAGCTCACTCGACAACAGAGTCGCTGTATCTTGCGTGTCTTTTTGCTTTGCAAAGCTTTGCAAAACTTTGCAAAGCTTTGGTGCCGTGGAGCATGGCTGCGCTGCGCAAGGTCATGCGCTAAGAAGGGCTGCACTGGCGTGCCGGTTGCGTGCCGGTGGCCGCAGCCTCTTCATTTTAGGTTATTGATGACCGACCAGGGCACCTTCTTCGTAGGCGAAGGCCTAATTAAAAGGCCACTCAGCTTAATCCTAACGGTTATCCGGCCAAGGCCGTCCAGACCTGAGAGCCCGACCCTTTTCGTGGGCACGGTGTGCCTGGAGAGCTCGGGCAAACGCGATAGGAAGCACGAGCAAACGCGCTTCACTCCGCTTGCCACCGACAGCAACCTGCAAACCTGCAAACCTGCAAACCTGCTAAAAGCCTGCTGAAAAGCCTGCAAAACCTCGCGAGCCTGCGCAGCGCGAAGTCCACGGCCACCGCGGCGCCACGACGAGGGCACCTGCACGCGCGGTGCGGCGCGAAAGCGCGCTTGCGGGAAGATCGGGGCCGAGAGCGGGGTCGAAGGCGCACACGCGACGCCGGGCAAATTGCGTGCGAACATGTTGGGACACGATGGCCCCGTGAGCGTTGTTGAAGAAGAAGTGCCGCACTTCGACGTCTTTGGCAAGGCCTTGGAGGGCATTAATTCGAGGCTCCGCAGGCGTGCGCAGATGGCGTGGGATGAAGCCGAGGAGGCGGAGGAAGGGAGGAAGGAAGCCAAAGACGGGGATGCGGAGCTCCACCACGGGCTTAGGAATGCCGGTTTCCAGGGCTTGGACGAAATGGTCGCTTCTGCACAAAATCGGGAATCTTCGCAGTGGGAGGTGCGTCGCCTACGAGATGAAGCACGAACCCGCGTACGCAGATTGGAGGCAAGCCTACAGTGCCTTCGCAAACAGCGTGAGACGCGAATCGATGCGCTAAAAGCCCGATCGAGGCAATTTGAGGCCGATGTAGACGCTGCACTAGCGCGACAGCGCTTGCGCAAAAATGCATTCGAGCGACGAGTGCGTAGCCAGGAAGAGACAGCGACGCGACGTCTGCAGGAGCTCGTGTTTGAATCCCTTGGCGAGACCGAAAAGACCTTGGAGCGGGCGCACTCTTGCGTCAACTTTCGAGATAGAGAACTCCGAGAGCGGCTGGCGAACACAAGCGAAGCCCTTCAGTGGAAATTCCTTTTGCGGCGTCTTGAGGAAGACGCCCTTTGCGTGCTCTCTACGCACGAGCTCCGTGCGTCTAGAAATAAAGGCAAACAAGAGGCGCTCTGGCGTCTCTGCCACGATGAAGTGCAGCGTTTTGATGCAAATCTATGCGTAGAACGGCTGGCCAGTGTTGCCTATACTCCAAAGTTTGGGGTCCCTGCAACAGGGAGCACCATTGCGCGCACACCTCTTGTTGGGCGCGGTGGTTCCCGCACAGATGCTACACGCCGCGCGATGGTGTTCGATAGCGAACAAGGGAGTCTTGCTGCATCGCTTGCCGCAATCTTCGGCGACGCGGGGATCCGCAGTGAGAACCCGCTCGTCGCTGATTCTTCGATCCGACCTGGTTCCGCGAGAAGCGGAGATAATCTCACTTCCGAAGAACCATCTACGAAACGGCGCAGTCAGGCTCCGCCTGGCTCCTTGATGGTATCCAGGTCATTATCAAAACAAAGCAATGGCATTCTGGGTTTCGACCGCCGACGGGTGCTTCACACGCGGCGAGTAAATTGCTGCGACCTCGATATGCTGCTGTCAGCACGGGCTCTGACATGGCTGCTATGGCCCTCGCAGGGACAGTCGCCCGTCGACCTTCGGATTTATTTCTGTTTAGAAGAGCGCTTGGCGCATCATGGCCCACGTGACGCGCGCTGTTCGACTCTGGGGTCAATCTACTTGGCGCCTCAGCATCAGAGCAATATTTGCAAAGATGACTTGGACGTTTTACGAAGAGGGTCGAGGGCCGAGAGAAAGGGTTGGCCAACTCACGGAATGCACGTGACGAGGGCCGAGGGGAGGCACCGAGCGCACTACTCGCTGTCACAACTCAAAGAAGAGGCGACCTTGCGCGCTGTAACATCTTGTCCGGACGTTTACACGACATCGCAACCTTCACTGCACTTTGTGCCAGCAACACTTCGCGAGCTCCTCGCATCGCGGACCTTTTTTGAAATGAGTCGCAACAGTTTCTCTGCGGAAGATCGTGCAGAAATGCGAAGCATTTTTGGTCATGTCGCTCATGAGGCTTTGAACCACCTATACGTCGCGATGCCCTTGCGGAACGCGAGTGACGCGTGCGTTGCTGACAACACGGCGTCAATACAAGACGAGACCTTTACTCAATTGCAAATGGTAGCCGTGCCCCGTTCGGCAATCGAGGAGCTTGTCCGGACGTATCTCGTCCGCACGACGGAGATGTCTTCGGTACACTCGGCCCTCGACCTTGCAGAAAGCGATGCATTTTACAGTGTTGCCTTTCCTTCTCGACCTGGGCCTGGCACCGGCAGTGCCCAGAACGAAGTGCAGGCAGCGCACAGTGAGAAACGTAGTGTTAGCAAGCGAGGATGGAGCGGCAATGCATCAACCTTATCCAGTGCACCCCGAGGCCAAGCCACTGCTGCTCCAACAACTGCGGCAGAAGATGATGATGAGGTAGGGCCTGCTCCACACCATGCAATTCTCGTGTGCTGCAGGACAAGGAGCGAGTCGGACGAAAGTAGGGTATCTGTATCATCGGAAGCACCCGATACTCTCACTCGAGCGTGCCTATGGCGAGCGTGCAACGCGGATCGGGCACCGGAAAACGCTTTGGGGCTTTGTGATCATCACGAGCAGATGCACGTGGCGCTTATTCGGCTTGATGCTAACAGTAGTCAAGAGATAAAGCGCCATCTTCCGCGCCAAAGTCTGGAGACCCTGCGAAAGAAAACCGATCACGCCATGGTAATAAAAGCCAGCTCTCTGGTTTCGGAACTGCTTACAAACAAATTGGCGTCAACTGTCAAGGGTTTCTGCGCACGTGCTGCTAACACGGCAAAGCCGCGGCGCAAGTCCAGTCAAGCGAGGGCGCCTCCCTCAGCTGCTGACCTTTTGCGCACGAGCCAACAGCGAGAGCGCAAAGCGAAAGCCGAGCTCGCTTTAGCGCAAATGGTAAGTGCGGCGGAAGCTCAGGTTGTGCAAGAACTTGAGAAGATGTCGAACTTGGACTACTTTCCACGAGACGAGCTCGAGATTATTCGGCAGGAATATCGTGTTCTTGACGAGGAGCGGGAGGCCCTTTTCGTGGATTCAACTCCATCATCGCTTTTCCGATCGCGATTGAGTTTTTTAGAAAGCGAGTTTGCTCAGCTTGTCGGACCCTTGCGCACATTAGCTGAGTCAGAAAGTTGTCGCAAGAACGAAGACGTTTCTGAATCAGCAGACCACGGAAATGAGCGACAACCACTCGCTGATGAAGCCAAGTCACACTATGGTTCTCCCCCAGGCTCTCGCAAAGTCCCACGACGTGAACGGCACCTCGTGGAAATTGAGCTTGAGCTTGACTTTTCTTTGCGCAAGATTCGTATTTTGCGAGCCACGAGGGAGAGGTTGGAGCGCGAAACTGTGCAGCAAGACCACGGCCTTCCGCAATCAAGCCCTCGCCACCACGCAGTCGTTGATGCAGAGGACGCTCGTCCTCGTCAAAGCCTTGGTGCAGCTCGCCGTGTGCCTCTTGAATATGGCCGAAATCCCACTGGCGGTCCGCCTGGCGGCACCAAGCTTGGAAATGCGTCGCAAAGACGCAAGTCGCGAAGGCAAAGTCTGGTGGTAAAACGCATGTAGAGACATTTCTATTTTGAAGGGCAGCCAGACAGCCATTTAGACAGAGCAGACTATTTTCCAATGTTTATCATCTTGCCACAACTCGAGACCAAAAGATACGAAACGGAAACCGCATTATGGCTTTTGCAAGCTTCCCACAAAAGTCTTTAAAGCTTGCATGGTTGGTCTGCATTCTACGTTTATTGTGCACAAAAAGGAAAAACAACTGAATTCACCAATTTGCATGCGCTGTCTTGGAAAACTGTATCTGTCATCATTGACTGTGAGAAAGAGCGAGTCGAAACTGTCGCGCTCTCAGGACGGACGGACAAGAAAGTTTCAATTAGACTCATATGTAAAAAATCCTTTTCGTTTATTTTTGTAAAAAAAAAAGTAGCATCTCCTGCGAAACAAATAAAAATCGCGCATGAAATGCGGGTTCGTGAAGTTGCGAGATAGATTGAGTAACGCTCGACCTAGGCCTGGGGCTCAGACTTAAAATTCATATCGCTTCTGATCAAAATTGACAGTGTATACGCTGCTACCAGGATCGAAAAATTCTTTCGGTTCGCTAGAAGAAAAGGAGCTTTGAAAAACTCTATACACGAGGCTTACTTTTCCAAGCTAGCCCTGGCGCGCAGTAGCCCTCGTCTCGCCTGAAGGGTCAACAGCCTTGAAAAAGCAGAAAGGAAGAAAAGATCTGGGCCCCACCCAAACGGGCCAAAAAATTATCAAAAATTCAAAAACGAGAATCCCAACGACCGACGTGCAGTGCCGGCGGCAACCAAGCAAAAGACTGGCCGGGCCGGGCCGGGCCAGGCCGAGCGCACGTCGAGCACAGGCCGGGCGAGGAGCACGCCAAGAGAGTAGACCAAGGCAGCAGAAGGCGTGGCGAGCGCACGCTCCGCGCCGAAACGTGGGCCATGGACAGGTATCACATTTACGAGGAGATCGGCCGCGGTCAGCACAGCTTGGTGTACAAGGGCAGGGAGAAGCAGACGGTCCAGTACGTGGCGATTAAATCGGTGGACAAGTCGAAGATCGAAAAAGTGCTGCAAGAGGTCCGTGTGCAGCACAAACTCAACCACCCAAATTGTCTGCGGTTCTTCAAGTGGTACGAGACGCGCCACCATATTTGGCTCATCTTGGAATTTGCTACGGGGGGAAGTTTGCTCGAGCTGCTCAGACACGATGGTCAGTTACCAGAGAGCGCCGTCCGTGTTTTCGGCGCCGATCTGGTGCATGGCTTGCTGTACCTTCACTCGAATGGAGTTCTTCACTGCGATTTGAAACCCTCGAACGTCTTGCTCAATGAGTACGGCGTGCTCAAGCTGAGCGACTTTGCGCTCTCCATGACGCTTGATCAGCTGTCTAAAATGGCCCATACGTCCAAGCGTCGAGGCACTCCATGCTACATGGCACCCGAGCTCTTCACGGACGAGGGCGTGCCGTCGGTGGCCTCTGATCTCTGGTCGCTTGGCGTGGTTCTCTACGAGCTTGTGATGGGAACGCCGCCGTTTGTCTCGCGCAGCTTCGCAGAGCTCGTACATCTTGTCCAGACCTCTCCCCTCGAGCTCCCAGCAGGCGATGAGCTTAGTGTTCCGTTTAAAAACCTCTTGCGCTCTCTCTTGCGTAAAGACCCAGCCAAGCGAATAACGTGGTCAGCATTGCTCACGCATGAGTTTTGGGACGGAGTGCCCATGCCAGCCTTTTCGCGCATTCCCGCCAATACTGCCTATCAGCGTTATATGGAAACGCGCGAGTATGTCCCGTCTTGCATTGAAGAGGATTCGGACCCGGACATGGACGACGCGAACGAGAGCACACTAAGTGGCATGCCTGAAGAAGACTCCCTGCGCATGTCAACGAACGCGCGGCGGAATCTTTTGCGGGAAAGTCTGGACTCAACAAATCTCTCGTACGTGCGTTGCTCCATTCCGGCAAACTCGCCACTTGGCCCCGTTGGCGAGACCGATGCGCAAGAATCACGTGCCATTGCATCTTTCACCGCAGAAGAAGAAGGAGCGGATGCGTCTACTCCGAAAGAGCGCGGCCCCATCTCCCCAATTTCTCAAACAAACAAGGAACGAGCGCTTCGAGGCCCGACCGCACACCTTCGAGATCTCCAGCTTGAAAATACCGACACCGTTCTCGATTTTGAGTACAGACCTGACACGCCAATTGAGGGCGACGAGGACGAAGATGAAGACCAAGGAAATCGCTCAGATGACGAAGGTGCATCGCGCTTGCAAGCAAATCGCGAGGACGAAGCGAAGGAAGCACCGCGGGCCACAAACAACTTTTTTGATTCCGAGCCTCCCCAAGGTCGACCTAGTGAGAAACTGCTCGCCGTGTCTGCCGCCGAAGGTAACGATGTTTACGAGCAATCAGACTCTCAAACGAACCCACCGTCAGACGCACGTGCGCGCGAAACGACTGCAGAGCATGCAGACGGGAACCATAGCAAAGAAGACACGAGAGCTTCGCAGCCGATGCCCAAGGATGGCGAGCTTCAGCCAGGCAAGGCTCCCGATGTAAAGCACGCTAGCAGCGCAAGAGGAAATGAGCCCGTCAAGGAAGGTCTCGACGACGAGAATGTTGATATTGAACATCTCTCCTCCATTCGTGCAGAGAAAGGTCCAAAAGCGAAACAAGACGAGACGAGGGGAGGCGAGACGCCGGTGGTTGCGGTACTGGAACGGCCGCGCAGTGTAACGAACGAAAAGTCAGATTCGGCTGGTGCAAAAGAGAACGCAGAGTCGACCAGGCTGGAAGGAAACCCAGGTTCTGTACAGCTGGCAACGCTGGCTAATTTATTGGACCGCACAGAAACCGCCGAGCCGAGTCGTCAGAGTTCTGGGTCCCCATCGGCCAAAGTAGACGGCACCGTGCAAGCACAAGCAAAGCGACCGAGCGTTCAAGAGGCAGCGGCAGCCGTGCTCGCGCTCGTTTTGGATTCTGAAGAAGACGACGACGATGAAGGTGACGACAGCAAGGATGCTAGCGTTGACGATGCCAGTAGTGGCGAGGAGGCATGTAGAGATGATGAAAATGCGTCTGCGGACCCCACTCGCTCTGACGCCAAGATGAGGAAAGCCGAAGGAGTGGCGATAAGGTCTTTCAGGCGAAACCAAAACGAACAGGTTGAGGAAGAGGATCAAAACAAGATAAGGTATTCAGACCAAAACGAGGCACGAGACCAACATTCATATAAACGAAACGACCAAAAGTGCAAGACACCAGAACTCCAGGATCAAAGTAATCCAGACGAGGACCACCTTTCTAATTTCAGCCCCAAGACCCCGCCCGGATCACCATCGCCTTTGCTTGCTCCGCCAGCTGACTCACCGAGATCGTCAACCCTTTCGCTTACAAGCTCGCCTTCTTCCGCGCTGGCGTCACCCCAGAGCAAGCGGATTGTGCTTGGTGCCGAGGGTATCCCCGAATCTGCTGCGGAGCCATCGTTCGAGGTTGATGCCGATCTGGAACGTAAGGCCAACGAGGCCGGATTGAACCGCACCTATGAACTGCTCGAACAGCAGAGGCTTGTTCTCGTCCCTGAACTGGCGGAGCAGGAATTTCGGGGAGTTGGGGAGGTGCAAAATCTACTCATGGAACCTCATGACTTTGTGGTGCGGCCCATCGTTGGAAATCCAATCACAACGGCCCTCCCGGTACTCAAGTACAATCCGCGGCTGCTCCCCTTTCCAAATTTGGCCGCGCACGATGCGGCTCGGCTAGATGGCCCAGAGCTTGAGCTGTTTTTCTCTCAAGTGTTTCGTGCACTCTCATCGGGACCTGACAATTCTGCGATGCAAGTGACACAAACGCTGGGATACCTGTATTCCCTGTGCACGACGCCACGTCTGGCCAATGTGATTGTTAGCTCGTCGTTGGTAGCTCTGCTCATCAGGCTTGGGACAAAGCCGGAGAGCATCCTTCTTGGCGGTGAAGGCGCAGGAGGAGGGGGCATGCGATCGCCACCACGATCGCCGCGTACACCACGCGGTGACGTGAGCGGGCAAACTCGCGGAATGATGGGAGGGGCATTGGGAAGACCCATGACGCCTCCCTCACCGCCAACCGCCGAATTGGCCCAGATGTCGGAGCTACCCGGGTCGCAGCATGCCTCGAACGCATTGTCATCCGACATGGCGCGACTTGCGAGCCCTGTAGGCCCCATGGCCGCGCCGACGATGGCCGCGTCAATGGGGCCAGGAACACAAGGATTTAGTGCTGCAGATTCATCATACTATGCAACCTCTGCCGCGCTCTCCATGTCGTCGGTTTCGAACTCTGCAAAAAAACCATCGCTCAAGTCACAAATTCGCAAACTGCGCGTACGAGTGACCATTGTACTAGCGGTGTTGATTCGTCACGCTACCTTTATCTCGCCACGACTCAACGACGAAGGTCTCCTGGAGGCCTTCACTTCTTTTTCACAAGAGGAGGATGTGCTTCCCATTCGTCGATACGGTTCGGCAGGGCTTGGAGAGCTTCTGTTTTACATTACCGCGAACGCGCCGCCGCCGCCGCCGTCGCTACCACCATCGCCTTCACCCTCGATGGGTCCTAACCCTGTGGTGAGCGGATCATCGAGCCCTTGGCAGGGCGGCGAAGGAGGTGGCATGCCAGGAACAAGTAGTATCAACGATCAGTGGAAGATCTCGGGCGCGGCTCTCAAGCAACTGTCGAGCTGTCTTTACGCGGACGACGAGACGATCCGATTCTACGCGGCCAAGACATTCGAGAACGTTTTGAGCCTAGCGCCGGCTGCAGAGCAGGTTTCTCAAGGTGCGAACGCCACGAGTTTGCGTTTCGCGACAGCCGAGGTGGCCTCTCGTTTGTTGCATGCAACATTGCGCGAGAAGGCGGAGCATTTGCGATCGACATGCGCCATGGCGCTGGCACATCTCGTGCGTGTGAACAGACGCCTTTTGCCTCGACTGGCGGAACATGATGCATGGGGATTTATGGTGAGCGGTCTGCAGGCCGTGCACGGATCGCCTCGCGTGCAGCAGGCGTTCTTGAACATCTTGAACCTCGTGCTGCACTCGAGTGGTTCTTCGACGGAGGCGCTGCACACGCCAATGCCCGCATCCCCTATTCGCAGCATGCCAGCTGCAACGCGACTCGGCGCGGAACGAACAACGCGAGAAGCCTTGTTCGGGCGACGCAGCGCGGTGAAGGAAGGCGTGCTGCGGGCTCTCGTGCAGCTCCTGAGCCATGGACAGACATTTGTTGTTCGTTCCAAGGCAAGTGTGACGCTGACGTTGTTTTTGCAGCACTATCCCAGCGAGCTTCGCCTCCTGCTTGACAACAAGCTGGTGCCGAATTTTGATCGTATGCATGCGCGTCTGCGGCAGGCATTATTGTCTTTGTCCTCGTCGTCAGCTATGTCGACGTCGAAGTCGCATTTACCGAAGGCGGGTACTGGGAGCGACGCTCCATCAATACGGGAGACCGAACGAGGTGCAGCGGGTGGGAACAGCACGCGGCGCGGGGCTACGAGAGTGGAGGATTTGATTGCACGTGAAGGTGGGACCAATGGAACGCTGATGATGCGCAGATGCTTGCATGCGCTGGTGTACAGAGTGGCAATGGTTGCCGATGCAGCGATTGCATCCGTGACCAAAGCCGCTGGAAAGCTTGCTCCGATTGCAGCGTCGGGGCGGGCCGTCACTGCATCGTCCCCCGAGGCCGGGCTACTGCAGGGGCTGGGACGCGAGGCTTTGCCTGTTTTGTTTCAGCTCAGCGCAAGTCGATCCCTCTCGGCGTTTGTGTGCTGCAGCGCTGATTTGCTGCGAGCGCTGTCGACTCTGATTCGCGTGAATCTAAACATTATTACGGAGGGCTTTGAGGAGTATCAACGTCACATTCTCATGCTCGCCGAGAGTTTGAGCCAGAATGCCGACGCGCTGCGCATGCCAGAGATAGCACTGGCCGTGGGTCAAGATGTGCTGCCAGCGCTCTGGGCAGCAAGCGTGGCGCGCCGTGTATCATCAGACACGAGGACATGGTGTCTTCGACTCGCAATTGATGTCTTGTGCAAGTCGACGCAAAATGCTGGTGCGCACAACGGAGCCGAGGAAAGGTTAGCGAAAGAGCAAAGCGATCGTGATTTGGATTTTTATCGCTTCGAAGACGCTGTGTACGGCGATGATGCTTCTCACGAGGCCTTTTGTGAGCGTGTGGCTCTTTTGCAGGCCGTGGACCAATGCGTGCTAGATTTCCTCGCAAACCGCGTACTGCCGCGGACCGCAAGTCTTTTGGAAGAGGAAGCTCCTGTGCCGCATTTGATAGTGAATTTGCTCTGCTTTGCGGTCTCCAAGCGGCCGAGTCTCGTCCGCGTGATGATGGATTTAGGTCTTCTTGCGGACTATGCAAGTCTGCTACCAAGAAAATCGCAGCAGGGAGCGTTCGTGTCTGCCGAGGGGGCGCGTGCCCCAGTCGACGATATGAAGGCGCCAAGAGAGGTAGATGCGCGGGTTCTCGCGGGTGCAAAGTTGGTGTCCTCAATTCTTTACGCGGGAGGTTCGCTTTTAGGTGCCGATATGTTGTTTTTGGGCCCGTGCGCAATGGGAGAACGCGCAGCGCACTTTGGACGTATGGTAGTTGCCTCGATCTCAAGTGATGAGGAAGTGAGGCTTCGGCAGACTGGGAGGCCACGTGCGCTCATGTCGACTCAATTTCGATCGCAGCACGAGGAGCAGCAGGTCGAGGCAGTGGTAGACTTGGTGTTCCCGCTGCTTCGAGTCATTGGCGACGTCGAGCTGGCTGGGACCATTCTCGACAAAGTATCGCAATCTCTGGACGACGGCGCTTTGTTAGCCACCTTGGCGTTAGCGCTTGAGCATTCCGTGGGCATATTACCGAGCACGATGCAGATATCTACCAGCCCGTGGGCTGCATGGGTCTCTGAGCGAGATGCAAAGCCTGGTAGCGGCGGCAGCGGCGGCGGCGACGACGATAGTAGCGATGCTGTACTTGCATTGGGCGGCTCTTCGATGACAGACGGGCCGCGAGGAGGAGGAGGACGAGGAGGACGAGGAGAAGTTGGCCACGATGAAGCATCCGGGGAAACGATAGGAGAGGGCGCCGATAGCGAGTTTGAGCAGCATTCGGTGCCAATCGTGGGCGAATTGGCCGTGCTTTTGGAGAAGTCGTGCGCATGTCTTGCGATGCTCGCGGGGACTCTTCCGCGCTCGTCGCGTGCGCAGCGTCGGATGCTTCAGCACAGACGTTTTGTGATGTTATTACGTTTGGTTTTGCGAGCATCCATGAGAAATGGGGGCGTTTCCGAGGACGCGCAATGTCGTATCGCTGCACAAACGCATGTGGTGGACCTTTTGGGCATTCTTATAAGGTTCGAACGTGCAGATCAAGGATCGCATGCACGACGTCAGAGCTTCTTGCTACCGTGCAGAGGCCCACTGGAAACATTACTCGATGCGCTTCCGGCTGGCCCGCTTTTTGATGCAGTGACGCGTATTCTTTTACATTTATCATCAACGGAGTGATAGGCCTAAACATATTGAAATTTTGAAAAGAAATCGTAGGTAGACTTCGATTTCGAGAATTGATGAACTGCAACAGGAAGGTCGGCGACAGAAAGGAGAGAGCAAGAAAGCTAGCTAGCACAGGTCGATTCCGGAGTAAGTCTCATCGCGGTAATGTGTAAACCACACTTTCTATCCTTGACGCAAAAGAGGAAGTAATGAGTAATGACGGTCCGTCAAATGAAAGAGAAAACAGAAGGGAAAGGGAAAGACTTTGTTACTTGTAAAACGGGTGAGAGCTCCGTCTGTTTAGTCAGTCAGGAGAGCCACTCGGCTAGTACGTTCGCACCTCGAGCAGGTCAAAGTAAGGAAAAGGGTTTCGAGGTAGCGTTGGAGGTTGCATGTAGAGCGCAAGCTTAGTAGGTCTCATCGACATCCTCGTCGTCCTCGTCGCCGAACGACTGGTCCTCCATCTCCTCCTCCTTGTCGCGACCCATGAAGCGGGAAAGTGTTGGGGAGACACGGACCTCGTACTCCTTTTCAAGGCGAGAGCGGGCAGCGGCGATGACGGCCGAGAGGCCGGCGCTGATGGTGAGCTCCTCTTCGCCAGACTTGCTCTTGGCAATTTCCTGCTGAAGGCTAAGTTCCTCGCGGAACATCTGGATGATCTGGTCACGAGGCTCGACGACCTTGGCATTGTAGGTATCCGAGACGCGGGTGACGACGAGAACGAACTTTTCCTTGACGGGCGTGACGACCTTGGCGTCGATGAGCTCGACGCGGCGGGAGACAGAGGACTTGATGGGCTTGATGAGCTTCTGGTCGACCTTGTCGACCTTTTCCGAGATGGCGAGCTTGTCATCGACAATCTTGAGGCGCTTGGAGACGGGGGTCTTGACATTCATGTCAAGCCACTCGTTGTAACGAATGAGGTCGACGTGGATGGTCTCCTTGGTGCGAGCCTTGATCTCGCCAGCCTTGGCAAGAGCCTGCTCGAGGGTCTTGGTGACGGCGACCTTGGAAAGGTTTACGGTGCGGGTGGCGACCGTGCGGATCTCCGATTTGGGGCCCTGAATGACGAGAGACTTTTCGTTCTCGGGAATGGGCAGGTACTGCTTGAGGTAGCCCTCACCGGCGTCGAGGAGAACATTCAGGCGCTCGGCGGCGGCAGACTTGCCGGTGACAAGAATGGTGCGCACGCCGGGTTCATCGTCGTCTTCGGCCGAGGGCTCGGTACGCAGGGACTTGAGCTTGCCGTGGACGTAGCCAAGAGTGTTCTTGGGCGTCTCGCGCATGACCTGCACCTTTTCGGAGGTGAAGTTCACGACGGCCTCTGCGCGGGTATCGACGGCGGTGACGACCTTGTCGACGGCCACGGGGGACTTTCTGAGGATCGCCTTGGTGGTGTTTTCGGTCCAGTCAACAAAGGGTGTCAGGCGCTTGCCGATGACCTGGTTTTTGGCGAGCAAGTCCTTGGCGCCCGAGTACTGCTCGAGGCTCATGTCGATCAGCTTGCCGACGGGGCCGTTATGCGGCTCTTGGAGCACGTCCGTCTCGTTCATGGTTGCTGCAGGCATCTTTGCCTACGATATGCTTCCTTTTCTTCTTGCTGTTGTCTGTCTGTCTGTCTGTCTGTCTGTTTGTGTTTGAGCACGTTCAACCATATTTTATCAACCAGCCGAGCCAACCGACCAACCCCCGACGGAACAGATGCGCCCAATTCCATTCCATTCCATTCCAATCCATACCCATTACATCGTACCGAAGCGCGCGTCCGTCCGTATCACATGCGTCGTCGCATCAGAGCGTCCCAAGGCGTCGCCGACGTCGTCGCCGTTGCATCACATACACAACCATTCACCCATTCATCCATTTCCATTCAACAGCAGTAGTAGTAGTAGTAGTAGTAGTAGTAGTAGTAGTGCCGCTCGATCGTTCGTCAGTTCTTGGCTCCTTCTTTTTCCTTCCCTTGAGATCCTCACTTCCTCGCGGCGCGATGCCGCTGCGCGCAGGCAGGCGGGCGAGCGGCACGCCCACCCGCTCGCACGCACGCACGCAGGCCAGCACAGCACAGCACGTACCTGAGCCGGGGCTCTCGGGCGCGGCGCTCTGTTCCGCGACGCGACGCGACGCTACGCCACGCAACGCAACGCTACGCAAGGCACTCCGCGACGAGGCTCGTTGCGGTTCTGTCACGGTCTGCCTTGCTCCGCTTCTTTCTTTCTTTCTTTTCTTTCTTTCTTTTCTTTCTTTTCTTTCTTTTCTTTCTTTTCTTTCTTTTCTTTCTTTTCTTTTCTTTCTTTCTTTTCTTTCTTTTCTTTCTTGCATTCACCCTTTCTCCTTTTTCCTCTCCAGTTCTTCTCCTTCTCCGTCCCCTTGCCGACCTCTTCCTCCCTTCTTTCACGTTCTTGCATTTCGCATTGCGTCCTGCCTTCCACTGCATTGCACTGCATTGCATTCATTGCACTGTCATGCCGAGTGGATTGCCCTGGATCGCGCGGCGTCGCCCCGCACTGGCCAGGTGGCGCGACCGCGCCGCCCTCGGACCTCGGCCGCCTGTCCCCGCCCGTCCGCGATCCCGCCCTCGCGCTGCGGGCGCACTGCGGGCCAGTGGCGGCCCAGCAGGGCACCGGCGCAAATGGACAGCCGGCTGGCTAGCGCAGCGGCGCGCCGTCGCGAAGGAAGGGAGCCCTGTTCAGCCATCGCAGCCAGACCCGCGCCGCGCTCCATTTTCCCCGCTCGATCCGCGCGCCGACGGCCCCTGCGCGGCCCCCGTCGCGGTGCTTCCTCTCCTCCCCGCACCGCCCCGCACCGCGAGCCCGCCGCGTCCGCCTGCCGCGAGGGCGGCGCGCGGGAGACAGGCGGCGTTGGTCCCCCTGGATTTGCGTTGCGCAAACTGGCGCTCGCCGGGTCCTCTGAGGCGAGGCTGGCTCAGCGCCGCGCGGAGGCTGCGGCCACGTCCCTCCTTCCTTCCGAGTCCTTGCCTGCCCGAGGCTGGAGGCGGAACACCAGGCCTCGGACTTGGACTTCGTTCCGCCTGGACTCGAAGTCGGACTCGAAGTCGGACTCGAAGTCGAAGTTGGGCTCCAGCCAGCTCGAGCGAACTTGGAGAAGTTAGGAATGCCGCTGCGCCGCCAGGACCGAGCGCAGGCCGACCGGGCAGTCTCGGTGCGGCGCGTCGTGGGCGGGGCTCCTTTTATTTGCCCTGTCGCTCGCTCGCTCGCTCTTCCTGGATACTTATGAACTGCGCGTCCTCGCTCGGCACTGGCTCTGGAGATCCCGGTTCTGTGTCCCCGACAGCGGCGCAGAAACACCGGACACGGAAGGAATGTGCGATGTATAAGATTGATCTACGCGGTGTCTGGGGAGAGACGCGCGGGACGCCGCGGAACGCCTGCGTGCGGCCGTGGCGCGCAGGCAACTAGAGAACCGCGGGAGACAAGTGGACGGACGGCGGCCACAAGTCAAGAATCCGCGCGCATGCTGCGGGCCAGTGGCCTTAAAGAGAAAATGTACTGCCCGCAGCGACCACTTTTTTTTGCCCACACCCCTCCCTTGGGCCCTCTCTATCGGCTCCACCTGGCGTGCTGCTGCACCCGCAGCCCAAAAGGCAGCCTGCCTGGCTCCCTTACCGAGAAGTCTAGCGCCGCGTCGACGCGCGCCGCATCGTCGAGTCTTTTACATCAAGTCCGAGATAAATCATTTATAGACTCGTATGGATCCCGACGCGCGAGGAAACCACTTTCTGCCCACACGGCTTCTACCATAAACGCCTAGCAGCCCAAGTCTCGGGAGGGCGGACAAAGAGCCGACGTTGCGGGACGTGCGGAAGAACTGTACGGAACCGCGCTGCGTCATCGCCCGTGGTGTCCCGCAGTCCATTGCGCAAAGGCTCCTCGCAACTCGCTGCTGCGGTAGTGATAAGAGAGTTCTTCGTCACTGTCACGGGGTTGGCCTCACTCTCGGTGTTCCCCCAGCTGCCGCAGCTGCAACATTGCTTTCTCGTAAACCACTACGATTTCATATGGGCAGTGATGGGGTATGGCGAGAGGGGGAAAACCCACCATGGCCACTGCGCTGCGGGCGACAGAAGCCATCGTAGGTCCACTGCGCCGGGAGAGGCTACGGGTTTGGCTGCCGCGTCGTTTGCATTCGTAGCTGCCGCGCCTCGCCGCCCGTCGCAGACTCGCCCGGTACCACAGGATGACGCAGCGCGCCGCGTCGTCGCGCCCCGGTTCCGCGCTTGGCGTCCTCTGCAGGCCACTGGACTGGCATAGAGGCAGTGGCCAAGAAAGACGCCCTCTCGCTTTCCGCTCTTTTCTCTTTGCTTCGCTTTGCTGTGCTTAGGTGTGGGGCAACTGCATCTGGGACAGTTCAAGTCTGCTGCCGCTGCCCATGGCAATTTCTGATGACAGCGTGCGTCTCGCAAGCCTCTTCTGTGTATACACGCTATGGGCTAGTATCGTCAGCGAGGATCTCTGACCCTGTCCGCGGCCAGCTGCACCAGCCTTGCCCCACACGGCGCGGTTCCGAATCCTATGTGGTCCTGCCTGCCCATCCCTATCCTTGAGAGGTGTACCTGGACGAAATCGTCAGGGGAGATTGGGTCGATCTAGGACACTGCAAAACTTTACAACGGTCGCAAATGGGCTTGGGCCGACCACCTCGCGGATAATGCTTGCAATTTTCATATTCTTTACCTTGAGAGAGAGAGGCAAGCAATGTTGAGGCAGGACACAATTTACTCTCTTGTAGTGGACTCAAATACGCTTCGCGTTGCGGCCGCGTTTTTTTTTTCTATACTCAAACTAAGCTATGGTCAATGGCTTGAATCTGACCCGAAGTCTAACAAACTTGCGGAATTTCCGTTGACATGCATGCGATGACGAAAAATGCGTCAGAATTCTGCATTAATGGTGTTCACTTTGTGGACGACGTCTGTTTCCAGGTGACGGCGCAACAATCATTCTATGCAACAAAGTAACTGCGCCTCGACATCTCCTCCGCCTGCTTTTGAGGAGTCCAAACAGCAGAAAAAGGGTCAGGGGGGGATGACTTTGCCATCTCGCCCAGCCCAGGACGTCTTGTCGGGGGGTGGCGGTCGTCATGCGTTTCATTATGGATGTTTCTGGCAGTTTTTCGGCGTTCTCTCTCCGCATGCAAAAGCTTGGACTACGCGAGCTCAGTCACGGAACTTTATCGCAAGATTGGAACACCCACGTACGTGCCTGTGCACAGTACTGATGCGGAGAATCCTTAACGAATTAAAAGACGAACTGAGAACTTGAATTTCCCAGAGTGTCAAAATGTATGTCAGCGCCAAGATGGTGGAAGTCTTGTGGAAATTAATTAGCGAGGTCGACTGGCAAGAGATCGGCGCGAGAAACATTTAGTCTCTGAGCCTTTGTTGTGCATTTTTTTTTTGCTCACGATCTTGATTAAGTTCTTGCGTCACATACGATGCGAGGTGCTTTTCCTGGAAGATGCCATGCCTCCAGCAATGACACGGGCTTGCAAAGAATGGAAGTGGTAGCAGCGACAGGTAAAGTCACCCTTTTCAATCACCATTCATTGAAAAAGAAGTTGAGCCACGTGTCAATATCCGCAATGGCTTGCTTGTAAATCTTGTTGTAGCCGTCGCGCGCACTCTGTCATGGTAATTGACGCCGATTTACTTTCTGTGTCATCGATACTGCCCTTGGGTACGAGGGCGCCTTGCGAGCAGAAGTGCGTTGGTGTGCCCTACTTGCAGAGGTGAGCTGTGAACCTTTGTAGCGCAGTAAACAGCCAAATGCAAGCACGAACTTGTAATGAAGTTCTGAAGTATGTTGTTGTGCAGAGCTCCCAGACTGGAAAATTTGTGCAGGCTCGCAAAGCTGCAGTCTAGTAGAATACCTGACAAAACCATAAAGTGTCTTCAGGTCTGTTGACGCTGCGTCTCAAGAGCGGCCGCCCTTTGGCTGACCTCGTTTGCCTGCTTGCTCACCTACCGCGGTCCATCACGTTCTGCGCCCCGGGCCCAGGACTCCGCCGGACGGCTGGAAGTCATTTAACCAAGCCCGCGCCCTGGCGCACCGCACTGTATGCACTGCACGGAGTCTCGCCGCCGTCGCTCGCGAAGGCCGGGTTTCAGGCCAAGTTGTTGGGCGCGTCGCTGCCGAGCGAGACAAGCAAGCTCTTTCGCTTCAGGATGGTGCCAGCGGCGGCGGGTAGTAAGTAAAAGGGCGGGAAGGCGACTGCTCTAGCAGGCGACAACGGCCGAATATCAAAACTGCAACGCGGATACGCTCATCCTCGGACGAGGCTGAAATCGAGAGACGGCGAGTGTGAGTGCGAGAGTGAGAGCGAACGGTGCCTCGGTGAGACAGGGCCGAAACGCTGTCTGTACGCGGACATGCTGGTAGCAGGCCGCGTGGGAGAGCAAACTTGAAAAGAGTCGCCAAAGGGGCCAGAAGATAAGATGTCTCTCTCGCAGAGCCCAGCATCGTCGCCGAGAGATGCGCAGTACCCGATGACGAGGCAGTCCTTCCTGGCGCCCGCAGTGCTCTTCTTCGCAATGTTATGCGTCCTTGTCGGTGCCATGGCTTTCTTTCTCGGACCACAAAGTATCAGCTCACTGTCGATAGTTTTGCCGCTGGCAAGGACCAATATGCTTGGCGAGAGCACTCTTTCGACACAAGTCTACAAACCGGAAGACGTTGCTTTTCATAACCCGGAAGACGTTGCTCTCTTGCAACGCACGTCTGAGATAATCCTGCAGCGTCGCTGTCCCACCAATGCTCACCTTGAATTCGTCTTTCCTCATGTTCCCAAGGCTGGAGGCCGAAGCCTTGAGACCACGTTCAACGCCGTCGACGTTTTGAGGACGGATGTACGATATCGACACATTTCGTTCGAGCCCAGGTCGCGAACGCACAATTTCACACTGAAAACTGCTCATCGCAACTTTGCGCAGCTCGCTCGAGATCTGCGGTGCGATTCGTTGACATGCGAAGCCACTTCAGCAACCTTTTGCAGGCGCTGGATGTACGCCATCCGGGAGCCCGTCTCTCGCTTTGTTTCTGCATTCTACACATCGACCGGGCGGAGCGACGGTGGGCACTTTGTGTGCGCGGTAAACTCAACCGCAAGACGTAACATCGCAGCGGATCCCGACTTATCAATCGAAGACTGGGTTCGTCTCTCACATGAGGAACGCGACAAGTGCCGCGGAGTATTCAACGTCTATGTCAATTTTCTCGCTCCTGAGCTACGCAACGACCCCAAAAGGCAGATCGAGCTTGCCAAGCAAAGACTTACCTCTGTCTTGAGTTGGACATTCATTATGGACGAACTCGCAGAATCTTTTGAGCTCTTCTCGTATATTTTTGGCTCGGACCTCGTTCATCATGTGCCCGCCTTTAACTACAACAAGTACGAGAAGAAACTGAGCGCGCACGCACAAAAGGTCATCGAACAACACAACCGTTACGACATCGAGCTCTACAAATACGCTCTCAAACGTCACCGCATCATGGTGGACCTGATGCGCGCTGACAGCTCTGACCCATTTTACAACAAAACCCCGTTCCGCTGCGACAAGGATGTCGTTTGCTGGGACAAGCTTGACAGTCGCGGTTCCACGTGGAAGGTCGCGCAAGCCGCAGCTTGGGAGAAGCACTTCCCTACCAAAGAGCAGGCGAAGATGCGTCAGCTTTGCGCGCCAAGACGCGGGTGTTGGCGAGAGGATCTCGCGGAATCCAAATTCGAATGATTGAATGAACGAAGAAAAGGTAAATTTATTGATTATCAAACCGTGCGCATCGTGCGTAGGGGAAATATCGGGGCCAGTACAATGCAGATTTGTTATTTAGCCATAGCATAATTGTGTATGTCATGAGAGGAGAGAGTCGAAAGTGAACATGAAAGGTGATCTTCTTGCTCTTGTTGATCTTTCTGCTCTTTACTCTTGGTCATTTTGAAGAGGGAGAAACAAAAGACATGTTTTTGTCCTTGTTCTTGTCCTTGTCCTTGTCCTTGTTCTCGTCCCTTTATCATTTTTTTCCCCTTTCTTTTTTGTTGTGGCAAAACAAGCAGACCTGACCGTCCTAGATCTTCTGACCGTTCCAGATTGTCTGGAACCAGTGTGCACATCGACGTGATGTCTCTCGTTGCAGCGGCCGGCCAAATCTCTTCTGAGGCGGCGTCGCGGCCGCGAGCGCGCGGATCGCCGTCGGGTGGGGCGTCTAGTTTGAGCAGAACGGAGGAGCAGAGACTCTGGGTCAAGCGGCCCTCAGCGTGCCAGGCCTAAAGCGCGGCGGTAATACCCTGCACTGTAAGCGAGTAAGCATTACCTAAGATCGATCGAAGAGAGGAAAGCGGCATCATGGCGAGCCCAAATCAAGCCCAGACCCCCCTGATGCGCGCGCTGGACCGCGGACGAAGCGTCGAGCTACAGGAGATCGAGGTCATCTTTGCCCGAGACCCTCTCACTCTCAATGCGCAAGACGAAGACGGATGGACTGCGCTCATGTATGCCTGTCGGTACGCATACCCCCAAGCTGCGGATTTTCTCATTCGCAATCACGCCAAGACGAACATCCAGTCTAGGGACGGCTTCACCGCAATCATGCTCGCCGCACGGTCAGGTCAGCACGAGATCGTAGCCCTTCTCGCGAAGAATGGCGCAGACCTTTCCATGCGCACCAAAAATGACTACTCCGCCCTCATGCTTGCTTCGTGTGCCCCTCTCGAGAAGAAAAATCACAAAGCAGAGGACTTGGCCAAGTGTGTTAAGATTTGCTGGGCCAATGGTGCCGATGCGAATCTGCGCGAAGTGAATGGCTTCGACGCTCTCGAGCTTGCCGAACATTATGGGTGCAAAAAGGTTGTCAGCTTTCTCACCTTCTTAAATGACCAAGAGACAAATCTCGCTGCAGCGATCGGCTCGACCTTGCCACGAAGTGCAATCGTGTGTCTCTATGAAGACGGTGTGCGCACGACGGAGCACTTTCGTAAACTTGGCAGGGAAGACCTCGAGAGGTTTGGGATGGAGTCGGATCATATCCAGAGTTTCCTTGATTACTTTCCTGACACTCCAAAGGGACGGTCCCGTGGCGGGTCCTCGTTTTTACGAAAGTCGTCTCAGCGTATTACGATGCTGCGTCAAGCCGCGCGCTCAATCGAAGTATTCGATGCCTTCCTTTCGCACAACTGGGGAATAAACCAGGAAACACACGAACTTGTGCGAAAGATCAACGGTCGACTCAAGAAGAAAAAGGTAAAAACCTGGTTTGATGGCGACAAACTGGAGCATTCGTTATCTAGACAGATGTCTGCCGCTATCGATGCGTCGCATGTGTTCATCGTTTTTGTCACCGAGCGATACATGCTGAAGCTCATACGTCCTGAGCGACTTCCTCGGAGTTCTTGCAGCACAGGAAGCAGCGACAGCGAGGCCACTGAGCAAAGCGATGCAAGCGCAAGCACTGATGACACAAGTTCCTCTGAAGGTTCCTACTCCGCCAGAGAGTTTGCATACGCCATCAGCAGGGGTAAGACGATTATTCCGGTTGTTCTCGAGCCCTCGATGCTTCCTGGGGGAGAAAAGTGGCCTTGGCAGGGGCCCCTGAATTTCAATCTCGGGGATCCCGTCATTGTGGATTTCTCCACTCCCACTCAGCAAAATACTAACCTCAAGTATTTGGTCGAGCGGATCAAAAGTGCCTGTCCGTAATCCGCCAATCTACGCGCAGGATCACGGCACAAACTCCTCCACCTTTGTCGGTATTATTCTTTTTTCCCTACATTCCCATGCAAGAAAGTTGTTGCTCTTTATACCTTCCCCTCCGCCCAGCGCCCCAGCGCCCAAACTTGATCTTCCTTCCGGCGCTCGCTCGCCTCGACATCACTTCGTTTGCACTGCGCAGCAGGCTCACTCACGGCTCGTTCGTCCACAGAATGTGCTAGTTCGTAGGACTACAACTCCCTCCCTCGTCGTCGGCCGACCGACGCCTCGCTCCTCGACCCCGGCGGCTCGGCTCGGCTCGGCTCGGCTCGGCTCGGCAGACTCAGCGTGGTGCCCTCCCTGTCTGCCGTCAGCAGTCAGCCTGCTGCCCACAAGAGTCAGCCAGCCTGCTGCTGGCGGGAGGAGAGGCTTCGGAAGCACGGCGTGCCGCGGCGTGCCTGCGTCGAGCGGTCTGCCTCTGCTGCGTCCAGCTCGAAGCGGCCGAGCGTCGGTCGGCAAGCCATCGATCGATCGCTGCGCCCATCGCCATCCATCCATCCATCCATCCATCCATCCATCCATCCATCCATCCATCCATCCATCCATCCATCCATCCATCCATCCATCCATCCATCCATCCATCCATCCATCCATCCATCCATCCATCCATCCATCCATCCATCCATCCATCCATCCATCCATCCATCCATCCATCCATCCATCCATCCATCCATCCATCCATCCATCCATCCATCCATCCATCCATCCATCCATCCATCCATCCATCCATCCATCCATCCATCCATCCATCCATCCATCCATCCATCCATCCATCCATCCATCCATCCATCCATCCATCCATCCATCCATCCGAGATCTCACGGCGAACGACCTGCACATCATCCGTGCCCTCGATGAAAAGCGCAAACATGCTCTCTTGAACTTTGACGTCGACCGCCGGGAACTCGACCGCCTCGCTGTTCTGCTGCGCGCGCGTCTCCATCTCTCGGTGCACCGGAGACTCATCCACGCCTACGAGGACTGCTTCCGCGGCGTTGACGCCGTCTCATGGCTGGTGTCCAACTCGGTCTGTACGGATCCAGAAGATGCGAAAAATGTCTTGCGCCACCTCCTGTACCGACGCATCATTCTACGCATCGACCACACCAAGCCGCTGCTGAACAGCGCCATTCACAGCATGGCGCCTAGTCTCGCCGAATGGCGCCGCCGCAAACAGCTCGACTGGTACCAGACCGGCGTGCAAAAGTATAGCATGGGCGCGCTCTATACCTTTAACGTCGGTGCCTTTGCCAAGTACAAGCTCGTTGTCCGCCTTGTAGCGGGGCGCGGTCTTCGTTACACCCGGCACAACCGCATCCTCGGCCGTTGGGAGCCCAAGCGCATCGCCCCGCTCGCCAGCGTCACCCTTGGCAGCATCACTGCAAATACTTCTGTCGAGGAAAAAACCAGCGAGCCGAGGTGGGACGAATCCTTCACGTTTTACTTCGACTACACGCTCCCGCGTCACGACGAGGTCTGGATCAAGGTCTTCGACTTTCGCGAGCTTGGCGAGTCCTTTCCCCTCGGCGTTGTCTGCGTCCCCACCAAACGCATTCTTAAGCAGTGTCGTGTCAGTGCCGACCGCATTCCGCCTATTTTTGCGCAAGACGCGCCCGGATGGCTGTCCTGGCACCCGTTGCTCCCGCCTGCGACGGCGCGCGAACCAGACGAGGTCCGTGGCGGGGAGCTGCAGATCGAGTTCCAGGTCATCACCAATATAGTCGACACACCCGACGCCACCGTTCACGACGAATGCCGGCCGAAGCGAGAGGAAGTGCACTCCCCGCAAGACACGGTGGATCCAGATGCTCACTCTAGGCTCGACTCGGACCATCACCGGGACCGCTCCCCAAGCACCCTCCCGCGTAGCGTTATGCAGTACCAGCACGTGGACCGCCGTCCGGAAAAGGAAATTTATGCGCAGCGTGCTCTTCTTGATGCTCAACAAGAGCCACATGAGCCCAGTACGGTGTCACGCAAAGCAAAAGCTGCTTCGCCCGATCAGAACACGCGCAATGCAGCACAGACACAAGAATTCTCTGTTCCTGTTGAGCGTTGGCAAACGTGCATCACTTCGCTCGAAATCCGCGACGTGACCGACGTTGCGCCGGGAACAGTCACTTGGGTCGAAGTCCTCGCCCACTCTCCAAAACGCAGCGCGCACCTTGCCAAGCGGCGCGCCGAGGCATCCAAGGGCAAGCGACGGGACATGGAAAATGACACGGGCGTCATTGCGCGCAAGCGCTCTCCGCGCTTTCTCTGGCCCAAGGACGGCCGTCCCGTCGTCAAGGCCGGAGCCGTCAACCTTCCCATTCCTGATGATGTTGCAAAGTATACAATTCTTGAGTTCCGCCTTGTGCGGAGAAAAGACCTTTTGACCAGCGTTGTGTGCGGTCGCGGGAAAATGAATCTTCAGTACATTCGTCGTACCGAGGACCTCGATTCTGACTCTGATTCGGATGCCGATGACGATGACAGCGCCTTCGACGACGACGACGACGAGGAGGATGGCGTCATTACTCGTGTCGAAACCGAGTTCGACCTGGACCGGAGCGAGGCCGATCTTGACAACGTTGGCTTGCAACGCCGACTTGCCCCGTCAAAAACACAGGACTCTCTCCCTACTTCGGGCGGGTCGACAGTCGGTGACGAGGACGACAAGTCCCAGATTCCCACCGTGGATGAGCTCAAGCCGCAGCCTCCGATTGACCCGACCCACCAGGACGCTCACTTTGTCGTTCTTCGAAAGCAGGCTGCCTTTAAGCGAAATATCAAGATCAAGTGCGGCCAGATTTACTGCTACGCCAAAATGCGCCCGCTCCTTCATGACGAAGACCACTTTGACATTGATGAATCCTTGTCGATTGTCGACCCTGCACAGGACGCAAACATCGATATTGAAGACGCCTTGAAAGCAGTTGTTCCAAAAAACGCAGATGATGTACCCAAACCCATCGAGATTCCTGCGCCGCTCACAAACCTTTACGTGGATGAAACCGTCCCAGGTACCGTGCAACAAATTGCGTTAGCCCTTCTTGGAACCAACTCCAAGTTTGCCATGCAATTCGCTAAGGAACGGAAAAACACCAATGTCGTGGTTGGGCCTTGGAAGCTTCCCGATGATGATTCGCAACATGCAGGGGATAGCGGTGATAGCCAAGGCAACGCTACGGACGGTGAGAATACAGCGGAGCAGGAGGAAACGGACGCAGAAGCAGGGAGCCAGCGCCTCGTAAACCCCGCACATGAAACAGCATCTGGAGGCAAGGCTTCAAACGCCTCAGCAAATGTAAAATCCGAAAAGGACGCCGACGACAGCGAGTCCTCGCTGACGGAGCTCCCGGAAGGCTCCATTCGAGGCATGTTCAAAGAAAAGGCATCGTCGACCGCAGCCTCTCGCCGACCGCTCAGCGTCACAACAAAATCCGAGCAAACGATTCGCGTGGATGACGACGACGACGACGACGATGCGACAGGCAGGAACAAAGCCAAAAGTGAAGCCCAACTCATGCCGGGCGATGGGACCGCGCGCAGTTCGAGCGACCCCGTCTCTGCAGCGCCGAGTTCTGCCAATGATAGCAACCGAGGTCATAGCAATCAGGCAGGTAAAGCAGGCACCCAAGGCCCATCGAAGGCGTCCTCAACAAAGACGAGCGCGTCTCCCGAGGTCGGAAAGGAGGCTTCCCGAGGTGAAGGTTCAAAATCCAGACCGCCACTGGCCCGTCAGGAGTCGATTCACGCCATGCAAGCTGGCAAGATCGTCGACTCCGTAACCTATCCCACGCGCACGCTTACGTTTACGATTCCAGCGTCGAGTCTTACCAAGTCCAGTGACTGCACCGAGGTGCAGCGCATAGTGCGAATGGATCCGGGCGGCTTCATCTTTACGAGCACCGGGGAGACTCCAGGGGTCCCTTACGGTGAGCGTTTCTACGTGCATGTACAGTTCGCTGTTGCTTACGTGAGCCCGACCGAATCGCGCGTCTGCATCTCGGGCGAGGTCCGCTACTACGAAGGCAAGCCACCTCCTACTTTCCCCATCAAGGGCTTCATTCTGAGCGGAGTCAAGAGCGGCCACACGGACGCCTACACGCACGAGATCAAGATGCTCAGGGACTACCTTTTGGCCAAGAACCGCCAGTCCCGTACGGCCAAGCCGGCGAAGAAGCCCAAGACCGAGCAGGAGGCCCCCGCGCCGCCGTCGAAGCCCTCTGCCCTCGAGCGCGCGGCGCGTTTCCTGCGTCTGGTCCTCGCGCTGGTCCTCGTCACCATCACGCTCTATCTCGTGTTCGTGGTTCTGCTGGCGGCTTTCCAGGACCGCACCGCGCGAGACGTGCTCCGAGCGCACCGCGACCTCGCCGCTGCTCGCCTCGGCGACCTGCGCCTCGCGCTCGCAGCCGCGGCCGCCTCGAGCGAGCTCGTCTAACTTGCAAGTAACTCGCAAGTCGCAGATTGCAAATTGCAAACCGCAGTGGCAGGGACGCGCAACAAGTGCAGGGCCGGCACGTGCGCGAGGGCGTCTCGCACGCGCTTGGCGACGAGCCCCCGCCGCCGCGGAGACGCGGGGCGAGCGCAGAGGCGCGGGCGCGGGTCTGTCGGCCGAGATGGCCTCGCTGCTGCGACGCCTGAGCGGGGCCTCGCAGCGGCGGGACGGCGACGATGGCGACGATGGCGACGAGCCCAGGGACGTCGCGCCCGCCGCCGAGGACGGAGCGGCCCCGAGCGCGGGAGGCGGCGCCGGCGGCGCCGGCGGGCTACGGGCGCGGATTGCGGCGTTCGAGAAGGCGGCGAGAGAGGCGCTGGACCCGGCCGTGATGCAGGCGAAGATCTCGGGCCAGAGCGACCGGAAAAAGTACAACTTCTCGGCGGGGCTCCAGAATGATGTCCGAGCAACCCGTGCAGCTTTGCGCGCGGTCTGCGAGGACGGCGATGGGGACTCGTGCTGCTTTGGAGACCTCTTTCGACACATCGACGGCCAGATTGCAAACCTGAATCGCGTCCTGCAAAATCTCAAGCGCGAGCGCGAGATCGACTTTGCACCCGAGATTTTTCTGGAGGGAACACACGATGCTGAGCGCATAACGCTCCTTGACAAGTTCTGGGACCAAGAGTACGAGGTCGATCACGGGAACGTCTTTCGCGCTGGAATGTCGCGCAAGACGAACGTCTTGGACGCTCGTACGTGCGGGACAATTTGGCCACGCGGGACGAGCATGTCTGCACTGTCTGCAACGAAGAGGTCTCTGCTCTTGATCGGATGACGGTGCGTGACAAGGTTTTCCACTTGCGCTGCTTGCATTGCGCGCAGTGCGGAAGTCAGCCTCGAGACAAGTCCGAGCGCGTGTCTTTCGATGGTCAGTTTGTTTGTAGTGCTGAGTGCATGAAGAACTACGACGCCGCGCACCTCAAGCAGGCGCGCAATTAATGAAATCACTCTCCCGAGCAGAGTAGCCCCC